>LPNX010697412.1:136938-181307 GCA_001517045.1 Pseudotsuga menziesii
GCCCGTGCTCTGTCGGCATTTTTCTGCAGATCAATTCCTCAACCATTGCTATGTAGTCCATGTATGGAATTTTGGGTTTCCTCTCATCAATTCCAGTGTTGGATCAGATGTGAATTTCGTAAAGAAATAATGTTTTATAGAGACTAAGAACTTAAATATTATTGGAAAGGTGCAATAATACACCGATATGGTTTCCTTGGAGGCTGAAATGGAGGAAAAGGGTTTCAATATTCTGGATATGTATCTTAGTATTTCTGGAAATGCACATTGATTTGTTATTGTTTCTATAGAATTATTTCTCTAAATGAAAAATAAGTTAAGAATAAATGTTTTAGCCTTCTCGATAACTAGTCAATTAAGAAGGTTGAAATATATGTACCTAAGATACCCACCACCTAAGGTAAGTTTATGCATTAGGTAGAATGCCACTGTTACCAAGGAGACCATCAACAAACGTCCCTTATATCTTCACGGAGTGCAAAGCCATATTCTATACATGAATTTCCAACTTGAATTTTTTTTTCAAATAATGGCCACTAAGATCACCCAAGCATACCATTTATGTATAAAGGGATGACATTGTAAATACCAAAATTTGAGCTACATCACCGAGGATGGAGGATGTGGAAAATTTTGTGCAAGCATTGCATCTGAGGACATTGGATGATGACTATAAGTTTATTTATGCCAAGGATACACATGGCAGAGAGGCTACATACATGATTAAGATATGATGTTTTGAGGTGAGTTGGATGTGATGGTGTCATTGGTGAAGTTTGTGAAGATGAGGATATAGGAGATTGAGGTTGAGAGGTATTTAGTGGGGAAATGCATCCAAATATGGTTTGAGGATGATAGTTAAGGATTGGTTTGTGAAATGGAACATTGATGAAGGGTATGTTAAGAAATTATTTAGAAAAATTTTGCAAAAAATTATCATTCGGTGTGGTCGATTGATTTTATTCTAGATATTTTTTTATCTCTTCAACGACAATAGTGGAAAATGCTTGCCCCATTTACGTGCTTGGAAAAAAAAATGAAAATGATGTGGATAAGATGATTACATAGTTGGTATCAAGAGAGGAAGCACATATTGCACTCATGGAACTCATGAAATGACACGTTCAAGACCTAGAACAGTTATATGCTTCGATAGTTTAAGTAAAGAAATGAAACCCTATAAGGGTAAAATTAAAATTGACAATCCTCAATGTAGCATGATTGTAGGGAGATATGCTTGAGTGAGTTTAAA
Source organism: Pseudotsuga menziesii (assembly GCA_001517045.1). Taxonomy (NCBI): domain Eukaryota; kingdom Viridiplantae; phylum Streptophyta; class Pinopsida; order Pinales; family Pinaceae; genus Pseudotsuga; species Pseudotsuga menziesii. Next base: position 138,191 of record LPNX010697412.1, read on the forward strand.
TCCCTTAGGAAAGTTATTCATTCGATATTTATTCATGCAACTTCATGTGGTTTAAATTTTAACTGGCCATTAATGAGGTGTGTGTATGCTCATGGACATTGAAAAACATCAATGGATAAAGATCACATGAATATTTTTATTTTCTCACATGTAAGGCTTGAGTGCAGAGACTTTGTTAATAAAGAAGAGAAGGATGTAAAGCTCTTTCTACAACACCAAAACATCAAGATATTCATGTAAAGCGAAAATTTGTGTTCATGTCTTAAGGTTTGTAACAACTAATAATTCATTGGAGAAATGTCTCCTTAACAATATAATGGAAAGAGGGGAACATGCTAGATGTATTAAGTTCAATAATAAAGAAATGAAAATGTTATGTATATGCCAAAACGAAAATCATAATACATGAATGCATTTGTATTAAGTTCAATAATAAAGAAATGGAAATAATATTTAGTGTTTTTCACTTGGCTTATCTTGAATCTATCAATATTTCACTATCGAGTTTGGAGATTACAAGACGTATTGATGAACAACCTAGATCTTCATTTTGAGTTTTGCTTATGGGTCTCTGGGGATCCCTTAGAAGGCCCATAAATCTATGCTCATACCCAATGTCAAAATCAAATCTACAACTGATAACCAAAATTAATTTTTTTTCTAGAATAAGAAAATAACTGGAGTGAATGTAATCCATCGGCTTAGCTCATACATTAAACAAATCATATTCCCATTCAAGCACTGAATTGAAGAATTTGACATTTCTCAACACATGCAAAATAAAATGGGTGAAAACAAAATCTGAGGAAACAAGAGAATAAATATTAAAGCAACACATGGAAAGGAAAATGGATGAAAACCTCTTGGGAACCTTGCACATAAATATGTAGATTTTTTTCTCTGAAATCCACACAGACTGTACTACTTAAAAGCATGGGAAAGAATGAGTGAATGCAAAAAGAAACTAACAGATACTATGCAGCCAACTCCTAGCTTCAATGACAATTTTAGTGGATATATTAAATGAACTCTGTCCTTGAACATATTTTATGAGTAGAGGAACCTTGAAGCCTTGAATTTGAAAACCAGAGATGAAAATACCATCTAGCAAATATAATTTAGTCATTATAAACAAATATAAATTCATGTTGGCAAACTAAATGCTAAAAGAGAAAATAAATATATAGGGAGATTCAAAACCTAGCCTTGTAGAATTATCATCTCATCCAAAACCCTGCAATGTGAATCATATATCTCGTCACCGAAGAAATCAAATGATATTGATAGGTTTACGTAGGGAAAATATTTGAAACCTTGGTTTTATTTAGGGATTTCTAACATATTTTATATTTGTGTTCATTTTGGCAAGATGAGATTTGTCACTCTCGAATGGTTTAGGTGGCATACTATGTTTAATTCATACCTAACAATACATTTTATTTTTCCAACCATATAGTTAAAATGTTAAAAAAGTCTCTAAAGGAAAATGATGAGTTCATGAACTATGTGAAGATGGATGGGACCACCCAATAAGACCCTTGTTAACCTGTTGACCAATCAATCAACCAACAATTAAAGATCCTTTTGGAATGGTAAGTACTCACTTATTTGAAAAAGGCTTGCAAAACATTTTTATATTCACTGTTTATTATTATAATTTTTTTATATTAACTATTTATTATTATCAAATGATGTGAAAGAGACATGCAATATGTATGAGACAAGACATGTTATGTAGAAACCACTTAAACAAAGTTTACTAGTTTCTTTTTGGGAAATATAAAAGTACAAAAGCTCTACCATTTTGTTAATTGCATTGTGGTATATTTTCATCACAAAAATAAATTGAAGTTTTTTTACATAAGATTATATTTATAATTGGTTTCATGTGTTTTATTTTTATTTTTAATATAAGAGTTATACATTCTAATCTTGCTTTCACATAATTTAAAATTCAAGTTTTTACATAAAATTATATTTATATTTGGTTTAATGTATTTTTTTTTTATAAGAGTTATACATCCTAAGCTTTTTCTCATATCATTTAAAGATTAAGGTGTCAACCACTTTGTTGTCAAACTAAAACTTTAATAAATAACAAAAACATGCCCACTTTAAAATGACTTGCATGCCCTTCCCATCTCCAAAATATTAAAATAAACCTCAAGACGTCATGCATGACAATATGAAACTATAATTTATTTTATTTTTCCTCATAGGATAAGATTGAGTAACATTTATTTTGTTTACTATTTTTTTAAAATTCAAATTAATGTGTGAGAAGATATCTCCAAGTTGGTAAAGTTTCATAAGTTGGTATGTATTGCAGAATATCTTCTAAGAAGAATGTACTTTTTGTAAATGTTAAACACAAAACTTTATTATTATCTAAAACATCAATTTAATATTTAACAGTTTTTTTTTAACTTAAAAAAGTAAAATATTGTATATTTCTAGTGATGATTATGGAGATGAAAAAACTTTTTCAATGTTTGGTTTTACAAAAATATGTGTATTGCTAAATACATAGTGGAATAATCATATTCATGAAATGCATAAGGAACAATCCTTTACTAGTGATGGTTTGACTACAAAGTCCGATGATGATATTGGCATTGATGTAGAAGAGATGGCATATATAACTCCACTTTTGAGTCAAATATAGGGGCTTAGTTCTTACTCTTCCAACTATTTAAGCCACAAATATTCATTTACTATTTAGAAGTACCATGATAGTAAAATGACATTTTATTATGAACTTAATCTAGAGCATTGTGCAAATATGGGTCGACAATTAAACCTTTTTTGGAATGGTAACTTCCAAATATACTTTGCGGAGCATAGGGTATCAAGGATAGATTTTGAATACTATTCCTATTTGTGGTGTTTTAATTTTTTTGTTCATCTAATGCAAGTAAGATGAGTTATATTTTCATGGGTAGAGATGCATATTATGTAAGAAGTGTGATTTAGATGTAGTGTGATTATGTAGCTAATCTAAGCTTTAAACTATGGTAAATGGTAGTTAAATTTAAATGTGGAAACTACCTCTTTGAAACTTGAATGAAGATAAATATCTTAACATCCATGCTTTAACAAATTTGTATGCCTATGTTTTTGTGTGGCTTTGGATGTTTGGAATTTTAAAGCTAATATAGAAGACTTGCCAAATTTGATATTACAATTGAATCCTATAGGGTTTTACATTCTAGAAAGACTTCATATGTTATATACTATGATATGTTGTGTCTTACTATGTAACAATGTCCTAAAATATCTGATTTTCAAATTATGTGTAATGCTTTATAAGTGATAAAATTTTAATGGGCATGTATATTGATTTTTACTATAGATGCAATTGTCTTTTTTAGCTTTTTCATTTGCTTCTGCATTTTGTTGTCCATGTCATATTGTCATTTTTAATGGATCTATTAGAAGGCTTGGCATTGTTGTTCATTACTACATATTATGCTATATATAATTACATGAAACTTTTATTGATTTATTAATCGGGTTGTATTTAAAATTATTCTATGTCTTAAAATATTGCTCTCTTTTCATTTAAAAGATTCTAATTATAAATTTACTCCGAGAGCTTATTTTAGTCTTACTTAATATCCCATAAAAGCAATCCAAGAGAGACAAGCTATTATTGTCCAAAGATTATTAGCTAGGAACAAGAAAGAAATAAATGTTAGCCGGGTTTTTATCTCGGTTAACATTATTGAACATGCAGTATAGTAAAAAATGCTATAGCAGCTGTATTCTGGGTGGTTGGATCTCTGCAGTGTTTATTACTCTGCATGTAAAATATAGCGTACCTTCTACATTTTATCCACAAGTATAGACCTCTATTTCCCTTGACATATGCGTTAATTCGAAGTTTCCAATTACTCAGTCATTTGTGATGTGAGGGAGAGGCTCATCCCTCCTCTGCACAAGCAAGTAGCTCAACTCCATCCCCATTTTGATCATACCATTGCATTTTTCGTTGTAATGCTACAGTTAACCTATGAGAAAGCCCTATTAATTTCTTTGAGATTTTCCAACCTTGAGTTTGCATGCCACGAGGGTTTTGATATGGAGGCAGTGGGCTCGTAAACTCAAGTCTTCTCTTTGTTGTTGAGCTAACAATCGTATTTACCGTGCTATTACTTATCGTTTTTTCCATTTCTTTTAGTAATCGCAAACATATTGTTTTATGGTTATTTACTCTTTCCATTGTCGTTGGCAGGTGAAATCTCGTTTGTGCCATTAAAGAAATCTCGTGTGTGCCATTAAAGGAAGTAGGAGGGTAGGCACCGGGTAAGAAAATGGGTTTCGTAGCTCCACCCCTATCTGAGTTCTAGAAGAGAAAATTCCTCTTTAGTGTCATATTTGTGTACCTTCTATCTTGGTTAGAAAACTTATGTTAGAATACAATTAGATCATCGTTGTCGACGGGGATTGAATACCTCTTTTGTATGGCTTCTCGGGTTATCCCGATATATGTTGTATAAGCTCTTTTACCCTGTTAATATTAAAACTCCAGTGGCCCTTTGGCCTATAACTAACATTCTTATATAAACCAGAAGAATGATAAAAGGGCGATCCTGATACAAGCAAATTTAAGATTTTAAAAAACACGCACATAAAAATTAATCCCAGCCTAGTCGGTAAGTTTCTCAGTGTTACGTCGACAGCTCTTTAGTGTGAGGTCGACAGGAGATGGACCCTTCAGATAGGACTATCTTGATGGTTGAATGAAAAACAAAAATAAAGAAAATGAATCGCAGACTAAATTCAGCTAACCCTAATTTTCATACACAACAATGAGATATAAATATATATCCTAATAAGGCGGGCGAGCGCTGGTAGCCCAAGCGGGGGCATGAGACGGAAGCTGGTTGTTGATGGGATTGCTGTAGATTGCCATTCGACTGCCAGAATCATTTTGTGGCGCGCTTCCGTCCACTGTTGACGCTGCCATAGCTCCCTGATTGCCCTGTAATTGTAATTGGGTGTTCGCTGCGTTTTCTTCATCTACTTCTGCGGGCATGCGGTGATACAGGGGATTCGTAAACGAAGCCGCTATGATGGTAACCGGTCCGGCCGCGATGAAGTCGCCCATCACACTTCCTCCGACGACCTTTCCTTGCGACCCGGCCACGGCCAAGCTTATAGTCAGACCCCCGGTCCAGGAGGACGAAGAGGGAACCGGAAGATACATGCCCGACATCGACAATAACTCGCCACTGCACTTGATGAAACCCGGGACAATGGCTCGTCGCAGGATCACGCTGGCGACCGTGCCGCTGCCGCTCGTAACGCAGAGCCCCATCTGAGTCCGCTGCACAAAGTCCAAAACGCTCTCCCCAATATCGCAACCCGCGGCCACCTTCAGAGTGCGAGGTATCATGGCATTTTCTTTGTCCCGGGTTATGCTAATGGGAAGCTTCGCCTTATTCTTCGACCCTAGCGGACGACCCCTCGGCTTCGTCCCGGAGCCTCCCTCCGCACCACCAACACCACCACCACCGGAGGACGGCTGTATATTGATCTGCGTTTCTGAATCATTGCTGCGGATTTCTTCTTCTTCAGGAGTCTGGTAGAAAGTGAAAGTGCACATGAGAGGAAATGGAATTCAGCCATCACCCAATGTAAAAGTATATAAATAAAAACAAAACAATGTAAAGCAACAGCCAAAAGTTAAAATGGTATTTTGTACCTCAAAATAGCGGGCTGAGCCATCCATGTCGCCGTATGCTCTATCTATCATTGGAGCAGCAACGTGCTTTAAACAATATAATACTCGCCAAAGAAACAGTCGAGCAAACTGCGTTAAACAATATAATATTCACCACAGAGCCAGTCCACCAATCCAACAAGTGTCTATTATATATATACTACTTGGACTTGCTTGTGGTAGGTTCTATCTAGTGTGGTGGGCTTGCTTCTGGCTGGGTGGGCTTGGCAAAAGTTGAAAGGTGAGGTGAAAGGCTAAGGCAGAAGGTGAAGGGGTTACTGGCAAGTTGCAACTGGTTCCTCGCTCTCCTCACCCCTCCTTTTCGCGCTCATCAATACGGAGTACGGACCTTTTCTTCTAACAAAAAGGATTCTCTCACGGAGTCTCACCACCTTATATGCTCGGACTCGGTGTGGACTCGGTCAGTTCCACACCCCTTTCATTAATGACAACAAGACCATTACCTAGGTGTGGGGATATGGTGGGGCTGTGATGGAGATTTGCCAAGTACCTAGGTGTTTTTTGGGTTCACTTCTACAATATATTTGACCAAAATTCAAAATCCATTACGGCCCACGGGTTATTGAAAGAACCCTCAAGTAATTCACAATGATATTTTCAACTAATCATAAATAAAGAACCATCGCTAACCACCTCCTCATTAGTTAGAAAGAATGGAATTTAAGTCCAAATAAAGAACCCTCACTAACCACCTTTTCATTAGTACGAAAGAATGGAATTTAAGTCCAAATAAAGAACCCTCACTAACCACCTTTTCATTAGTACGAAAGAATGGAATTTAAGTCCACGAGTAATTAAGAGTGATAAAAGAACAATCACTAACCATCTCCTCCTTTGTTAGAAAAAATTCACTTTAGTTTTTCTTTCCTGGTTTAAAACCAATTCCTTAACATTTAGGAACGGAATTCGTTTTAAATCGTTGAGGAAAACTACTTTAAGTGAATTTTCACCTAGATTTCAGGGATAATTTCTACCAAATACATAATTGATTGGTTTACTTGTTAAGTTACCCTTGTTTATGTAGCTTTTTTTTTTACTAAGTTAATAAGTGGTCAACCTCAACATTTTTTTGGATTTTTTTTTGTTATGGACAAGGTACAAATTGATGTTATGAAGGCTTTTACAAATTCTAGTAATTTGGATAATTTCAAAATGGGCCAAAACTTTTAAGGCTAAGTTCCATAGTCAAAATTGCCATCAATCCGTTGGAAGAAAGTGACATTCTTATGAGTTTTCCACATTGTAGTTACTAACACTGTTTCAAAATAGAGCAAAAATTTTAAGGCAAAGTTCCATGGTCAAAGTTCTCATCAATTATTGGAGGATTTTTTGGTGGAGGGAGGTACAAAGTGATGTAGTTATGGGTTTTCCAAATTCTAGTTACTTAGGCCATTTCAAAATGGGCCAAAACCTTTACTGAAAAGTTCCATGGTCAAAATTCTAATCAATCTGTTGTAAGAGGTTTTTTTTTTTATGTATGAGGTACAAAGTAATTTTGTTATGGTTTTCCACATTCTAGTTACTTTAGCAGTTTCAAGATCCATGGTCAAAATTCTAATCAAAATGGGCCAAAACTTTTAAGGCAATCTTATCAAATAGGTATTTTACTTCCACCAAAAAGGTTACATGATTTGGACTAAAATGTCTACCATAAAGACATGGAGGGAGGGAGTCCATTAATTGTGATGCGAATATGTTTGTTAATAGAATACCCCATAAAAATAAGAGAGAGAGAATTAATTTGTTCCAATGTAATTATATTTGTTGCTAAGCCTTATCCATTCTTTATAAATCTCAAAATGATTTCTAATACGTAAATACCTCTAACATTTATAAACTTACTCTTTTAATTTTAGTAGTTGGCATTCACTTATAGCTTATTTTTATGTCGAAGGCATTAAACAATGGAGACGGTAGTATCCATATTCCCCGACGCTCCATCAAATTGCATTTGGACACGTGTCTTGGTTATTGGCGAATGGCGGTTAAACAAGTGTCTCATAGGTTGGGTTTGTTGCTTGAGGGTCTATCTTGCACGTGTTTGGGCAGTTGGATAGGTGTATTGTGTGTTTTAGCAAGGGTTATGCTAACTACGTTTCGATGCCTGCTTATTACCTTTGTTTGTTGCTTGAGGGTTTGTCTTGTGTGTGTTCGAGAAGTTAGAGTGGTGTTTGGCGTGGTTTGATAGGCGTTGTCGTTAACTGGGTTTCAATGTAGGCTTATTACCTCTGTTTCCTTCTTGAGGGTATGTCCTACACGTGTTCGGTCAGTTGGATAGGTGTATTTCATGTTTTGACAAGGGTTTTGTTAACTGGGTTTTGATGCCTGCTTATTACCTTCGTCTGTTTCTTGAGGGTCAGTCCTACGTGTCTTCAGGAAGTTGTAAAGGTGTCTAGTGTGTTTTGGCATGGGTTTTGTTAGTTGTGTTTTGAAGCAGGATTAGTTCATAACCTTTGTTTGCTGCTTGAGGGTATGTCCTGTGCGTGTTCGGGCAGTTGGATAGTTGTCTCATCTGTTTTGACATCAGTTCTGTTAACTGGATTTTGATGCATCCATATTTGGTAAAATGAGTGTGGTTTTCCTGTCTACTGCTTCACGGTCCATCCTGCACATGGTCAGATTGATAGCCTTCGGGCTTCGAGATTGACATGCAAGGGAATGGATTTTGGACAGGTGCATTGCGTGTTTTGACTGGTGTTTTGAGTGTGGCCCTCAATGGTCGGTCCTACGCACAACCAGATTGATAGCCTTATCTCTTGACAGATTGTTTTCATGCACATTTGGTGGTCAATTTCATTTTTTTAGCGCACACATGGATTGACAACCCTATTTTTCTTGTCAGTTTCCTCCACTACATTGTTCTTCCTTCTTTAATTGCACAGCTAGAATGCTTGTGTTTCTCTACAAATCGGACAGACTCATTTGTTTGCAAATTGGCATACACATTGCAAAGGTTTCACACTGAGGGTTTCGCACAGGTTTCACACCGAGGGATTTTTAGCCAAGTGACTTCTGTTTACAGTCAATGTTTGTGGGGTCGATCAGGTCAATGAAGAACACACCACCGATGTCCCTTCATCGACATCAGTTCTCTCCCTCAATGCTCCATCAATGCAAGAAGGATGGTTTTTTCGTTCAAACATGGGCCTCTTTCTTAATTGTAGCTTATCTTATGAGGATTTGGAAGATCTTGTTAGAATCTTCACTTCATCGGGTTTGTTGTTGCATCGCCTTTGGGTTGTTGCATTTATACAAAGCCTCAGGTAACCAATATTTGTTACTATTTGGCTTTGGTTTGCTTGTATAGCTTTTGTTGGTCTCCGTTTACAGCAGAGGTTTTTCCACTTGGTCAAACTCGCAGGTATTACTTCACCATGGTTAACTGTTTTTGACATTCCTTGTGCTAGAAAGTTTAGTTACGAGGAAAGAAAGAGGAAAAGGAAAACATAGAGTACCTAGTGCTTGATGAAATCAAAGAAAATGAAGTTCCAAAGTCACCAAAGAATCAAGAGCAACAACATGTACCTCAAACTCCTACAAATGTAAGAAAATCTACGAGGTTAAGTAGACCCCCTGAACGATTCTCTCCTTCATTGTATTATTCATTGATGATTGATTCTAGTGAACCAAAATGTTATGAAGAGGCAATGCAGGTAGAAACTAGAAAGAAGTGGGAGTATGGCATGAATGAGGAGATGGACTCATTGGTAAGAAACCAGACATGGGATTTGGTTGAGTTTCCTAGAGAAAAAAGAGCATTGCGGAATAAATGGGTTTACAAGTTGAATGAAGAAGGAGGAAAGAAGCGGTTTAAGGATAGACTTGTGGTAAAGGAGATATGTCGAAAATAAGAACACAAAAAGTAATTTTTTCATTATTCCTCCAAAATTAATAACTATTATTTTATTATTTTAACTATTAGTTTATTATTTTCCTTAGGAGGCCCATTTAGACCTCAAATTTCCTCTAATGACATTCAGAAGTATAAACAGATGCATAATGTAATATACAACAGAAGCAAATAAATTAATCCAATACATTCTATTCAATACTTTAACATGTTCATATAAATTCATAACAATATATAGCCACGGAAATAAAATATAAGGGATTACTTATCTTTGAAAGAAGCTTGTCCCACAAACAACTATGTTGCTACAACGTTCCACCCAACCATAGGCCAATGTGCTCTTTAATCTCTCAGCAACACTGCCACCCCTGAGCTGGGCATGATTTCCCCAAGGAATAAGGAGCACTAGCACATTTTCCCCATAGCCAAGTCTACATTAAGAATCAGTCAATCCAACACAGTTGGGTTTATCAAACTCACACATGGAGTGGGTTACACTAAGCCAAAAACACATGAGACACATCTAAGCCAACAGATGGGTTTATCAGGCTACCAAGCAAGCCATCCTTCCAGTTGGGTTTATCATTTCATATGCCATACTGAGGATGCACACACAACAATCTCAGTCTGGGATCAACAAAACATGACAAAGGCCAAGGATTACACATGCATAGAGTAATTTATGAATTTCTAAGCATTTCCAGTTTGTTGAGGCCTGGAAAATCGTAGGTAACAAGAGTTAGGGATTCTCCCCAATAAACATTCCCAACTAGCCTGTTACTGTTTGGTATGGGGAATCTGTCTGGTTTACGGTCTGGCTACCGTAGGTCAAGTAACAAATTAAAAGGTTTTACTAGTTACGGCTCGGTCCACCGTATATATTTTAGTTTTTTGTGTTTAAGTTATGATGTGCAAGTGCATATCTAAATGCAAATTGATAGAGATAACGAGGAGTGTCACAATGTGATGCGCAGGTTCTTACGTCTCATCTTACCTCTCTTGCATCTAAATCACAAACAACCAGAAAATAACTATAAATCACTAACCTATCCCAGGGGAGCAAAAATTATTAGTTATCAATGACTAATGTATTTCTGTGCATGTATTAAGAAAAATTATAGATAGTTGTTACTTATTTTAGAACACATGAACATTAATAAAAATATGAACAACAACATAGCTTATTGTTTATGAAAACCTTCATTAATCACAGAATAAACTATAAGACATTCATAACATAAATAGAAATGCAATGAGTTAGAACGATCTCATAGTTAATGGACATAAGCTGAAAATGAAATAGTTCACATTCAACTGATCCATAGCAAAGCATTTGAAACATTCCACCAAACTTTCTCCAGCAGAAACTTGTAATTCTTTATTGTAAAAGGAAGTAGTTCTTCTTACAATATACTCTCAAAAATTGCTTGGGGAAGAAGCCCCCCTTTACATCTAAACTCTCCTATATTTATACAAAAAAACAAAACCTTTGGGCTGCCCCTCATTGACTTTTGGGCTTCCCCAACCTCTCAATCCCAAAATTTTGTCTTGTAGTAAGTGCTCATAATTTATACAATATATTACATTTTAAATCAAAATTTTATAGAACACTTTATGAAGAGGGGCCCGCTTGGTCATTTATGAACTTTTTCCATGCTTGGGCCTCTGCTACTATGCCTTCAAAATCGGATGGTTCAAGAAAACGGATATTTATCTCATACTTAGCAGCCTGATTCTTAACTACTTCTATTCTCGCCAGACTCAAGCGCAGCTGTTCTTCTAGTAAGTGGATACTTACTGCTACATGAGCCACTGCCTTCTTTAGAATCTGTTCATCTAGATCCTTGACTTGTTGGATCTCCTGCTCGTCTTCCTGATACTTGTTTTGTAGATGTTCTATGAACAACTCATGTTCTGGTATCGCATCCAATCTTTTTTCTATGGAAACCTGGCATCTATTGTCTGTGACCAACACTCTTTTGTAGTATTCAACACATAATCCCTTTGTTTTCTTTACAGTTTTCTTGAATTCTTACGCAATATTGATGGAAAAATCCAATAAATCATAATCCTGCTTTAAACTCTGCCGATATTTAACTTGTAGCTCTGCAGGAGGTTCCTCATTTGTTTCTATTCACATTATTCTTCCAGTCAGAATCTCCAAAATCTCCCAAGATCTGTCCAAAAAAAAAGACGTAGTATCCAAAATCTCTTCCAATCTGCTATCTATTTGTAAAATATTACATATTCCTTCCTCAACACACATTTGCAAATGGTGGATCTTCCTCCTTTGAGCTAGAACATGTTCCTTCAAAGGTTGGACATTTGTCCTCTATTCCATAGCATCTTTTCGTGATGCTGTGAATGAAGCATTCTATCCTTCCAAAATTGCTACCTACATTTGATACTGTTTCAGTCTTTCTTTAGTGGTGTTGCAGCTGCAACTGCTCTCCCCAAGTTTTCCAAATTTTGGTCCCCTCCTCATCATTTAGGGTTGCTTTGAATCGTTTGAATCCGTGAACTGTGTTGGTCATGCTTTAATTTTGAATGATTTTTGAAGATTAACTCTCGTCCTGGTTTGCGGATGTTGTGTGCGTCTTGAATTTATTTTGGGTCGCAGAGTTTGAGCTGGTTTTGCTAATTGTTCTTTGAAGGGCCGCTGTTTCGGAGGTGAAACAGGTTCTTGACCGTCGCTGAGTTTTAAAGATTTTTGAACACTTAATATTTTTATTGATTGGGCATCAAATTGTGTTTGATCAGAGGCCGTTGTTTGTTTCTCTTCCGCCGTTGCGGCTCCCAAAGCAACTAAGCACCCGAAGTGTAAAGCGCTTCGCCTGCCGATGCGTATCAGACTTTTAGTCGCTTGTCCATAGTTTTTTCTCTTCCGTCGTTGCGGCTATGCAAAGCTTTCGTATTCCAATGTCAATGTCCTTCCGACGTCCGATTGAGAATTTTCCCGCCCGCAGCTTAGGCCGAAACTCTTCCAACTCCGATGTGCTTGAGTGTTTTTGCAGCGCCTGTCATCTTTAGGACCCGCTAATGCGGCTGGGGATGAGTCTACCCTTCCAAAATTAGTATTCTGAGCCACCGATGAGTTTTCCATTTTTCGTCGTTGGTGATGTCTGTCAAGCAGGTAGATGGATAAGGTAGTGGTGTCGGCATTGTTAAAATTCTCAGAACAAGTGGTGCACCTGGCCATTTCTTGTGGATTAGTCGTTTTAGTTGGTTTAATTTGACGTTTGCTTAGAATGCAATCCCAGTGAATGATGCACATTGATTAACTGCAGGAAGATCCAAAAGACTTTTCACATTGCCGCGATGCGAAGGTACTGATAGGAGACAGGATCTCAAGGGGCGTGGGCAAAGTAAAAGACAAAATTGAAAGCAACAAAGGCGCAGATCTGAAAGGTCTGTCCGTTACTCAGCCAATCATGAGCATGCACAGAAAAGATGTAAAAGAGGAATATGAAACGTTCGAAGAACGAAAAAGTCACATGTTTGGGGGGAACCCAAGGGGTCTACTATTTTGTTTAAATATTTGAAAGTTAGAAGTTAGAAGGGTTTTTTCCCTGGAAAAACTTGTAAACCATTTGCTTGTAAGAGGAACTATTTCGTTTTACAATCAGAAACTGCAATTTTGCTTGTTGGAGAAAGTGCGATGTGGAATGTATCAATGTGATTAAATGAGCAATGTTGAATGGGAACTATTTCATTTTCAAGTGTGTTTCATTAATTGTGAGAGCGTTCTGACTTTCTGAACCTATGTTCTTGCCTGAATGCTTTCTGGTATTTTTTGTGATGTTTTCCACTATGAGTAATGGAATTTTTAACTATTGATGAGCTATCTTATCATGTATACTTTCATTCATGTTTATATGTTTGGTTGTAAGAATAGCTATCTGTGATTCGCCATAACACATGAACGGTCGTGCATTACTCATGAATTAATATTCAGCTCTCTAGAGATAGTATAGTTAGTATTTACTTTATTACTGTTTATGTGATTCAAATGCTTGCGAGCTTTAAGACGACAGGTAAGAACCTGCGCATCACGTTGTGAATACTCCTTGCATACTTTATCACCCTGCATGGTTATTTAGGCACGTGCATATCATACTTAAGTCAAGAAATACAAAAATATACACGGTGGACTGGGCCGCAACCGGTAAAACCTTTTGTTTTTGTTACTTGACCTACGGTAGCCGGACCGCAAACCGGACGGATTCCCTATACCAAACAGTCACGGGCTAGTTGGGAACGTTGACTGGGGAGAATCCCTTGCTGTTGTTGCCTGGGAATTTCCAGGCCTCAACAGTTTTTTTCCGCTAGAAGGAGGGCCGCCAGTGCATGGCTGGCCGAGGAAACCCGTTTTTTCGAGATTATTCCACCAGTAACAGTTCGGAAAGCAGTGGGCTTCATAATCCAATTACAGAAGAAAGGGGTAGAGAACATTTGTTTTCTGTCAACAACAAAGTTGTTAATAATTTGAGAAGACACACCAGGGCATATGTGAAGAATATTGGAGGATTGCCGATCATCCCTGAATTGCCCAGAAGAGAATATAAAAGGAAGGATCATCCTATATTGGAAGACTCAGTGCTGGTTGGGGATTGGGAAGAGCTAGTAGAGACAGCCTTACAGGAAGTTGTACTGCCTTTGAATCAGGAAGACCTGAATACTCCTCACAGTTCTCCCACTCACACTCCTGTTTGCTCACCCCCTCACTCTCCACCCAAACTCATGGCTGGCGTAAATTCCAATCAACCACCCAACCCACCGAATCCACCACCTGCATGGAGAGCCAGATCACCTTTAAACCTAACACCTCCGTTACCTCAATCCTTTGAAAAGATGCTGCCCAAATTTGACCCAAGTGAGAAGATACTAGTAGATGACCACCTGCAAAGTTTTTACTTGGAAATAGAAGGGTTAAGGGCTGGTGAGTATGAGGATGTGGTTTGCAGACTATTCCCACATACTCTTAAAGGATCTACAGCATCATGGTATTTTGGGTTGCCTGCAAACTCTATTCCTAATTGGGACACATTCGAAAGGATCTTTAGAAGTAAGTATGCGGCTCAAAAGACTCATGAAGCCCTCATGAAAGGGATATGCACCTTAAAAAAAGAGAGAAAGGAGAAGGTGCACAGCTTCACTCAAAGATTTGCAGCGTACCTCAAGAATTTTTTCGAGGCTGATAGACCTTCAAATAAAGTCCTGATTGAATATTATACTTCGGCTTTAGGACCCGAGCTGGCCATGTTCGCCAAAATGAAGGCCAAGCCCACATTGGAAGAGATGTATGAGAAGGCAGAAAAGGTAGAGGCTGAAAGATAAAGCATTGAAGATTATCCTGAACGGTCAGGAGAGAAAATGGCGGGAAGGAAATCCTTGTTTTTTACTAAGCCTAAGGAAGAACCATCGCCAGATTTTGAAAGTAAGGAAAAAATGATGCAGAAGCTTTCTAACAGAATTATAGGCTTAGAAAAAGAAAAGGAAGCTCAAAAGTCCTACAAGCCCTATTACAAGAAAAGGGAGGACAACAATCAATCCCAACCTCCTCCACACAATTCAACATCTATGAATTTAACAAAGGTAGGAATGGACAATTTTTGCTCTTTCCACCAACAACCACATTCTGAAAAGAATTGTCCTCAATGGATAAACTCAATGACGTTGGTTATGAATCAGCTGTTAGATTCTAAATTAACAGAAGATGGAGATGAAGAAAGAAAAGAAAGTACCACTTCAACGAAGGAACAAGAAGAGGAAACCATGGTTCTGTGGAATTCTGTTCCATTATTTGATGCTGAAGAAGAAAAGAATTGGGGTTACAAGGGCATCATGGAGACCAACGTAACAACAAGGAGCCAAGGGTCGATTAAAGAGGACAGTCTCATACTCCCGAAAATCAAAAGGCTACAGAAAAATGTTAAGAAATTTCAAAATAAATCCTTAGCCGATAGAATTCTAGAATTCACTATTACCAGCCAAGATCCTAAGCAGAATGATACATTGGCCAAGCCCAATAAAGAAAAGATGAATGCTGATAAACCTCATCCCATTGAACTGCAGATGGATTATGACATCGTGGAGGATATAAAGAAGGTAAAGGAAAACGTTTCACTATTTGAAATGTTTAAAGTGCCGCAGCAAAAGGAAAGACTATTGAAAGCACTTGAAGCATCAGATGAGAGGATGCCCACTGACAATTGACCAGAAGAAGAAGAAGAAATAGGAGAAACCAGAATTGGAGGTAATTCCAAGAACAAACATCCACCTTTCCTCCTCACTTTTGAAATCTTTAATCACAATGTACATAATTTCTTGGTAGATTCAGGGGCGTTGGTTAACATCATGCCAATATCAGTCTACAAAAAGATAAATGGGCAGCCTAAGCCATCCACTTGGAGGGTGGTTCAGTTGGACAGGACGAATGTAAAGGTAGTTGGTGAGTTGGAGGATGTCCTAGTCCGCCTGGCTTCAAATGATAAAGTGTGCCAAGTTATTGATATCGTGGTGGCCGACATACCAGATGCTTATGGTCTTGTTCTGAGCAGAGACTGGTCGGCCAAACTAAACGGATATTTTGCCTCTGATTGGTCGCACCTGTGGCTGCCATATAAAGGAAGCCCGAACCAAATTAAAATTTTGAGGGAGCCTCACATGAAATACAACGTTACTCAACTTGAGGAAAAAAATGAACCAGTGGATTCTATGTTGGGAAATTATTTTATTGAACTGGAACCAAGAAATTACCAAGCAGAAGAAGCCAGCAACATGTCAGACACCCAGCCTGATCTCCTTCGATTTTCACAGGCTGACGAAATCGACTGTAAAATAGTAGACTTAGTAGTAGGAATAGATTCGCAGACAGTAGTTAGTGATTTCTGGACATTGTTTTTTGAAGGCTCTAAGACGTTAGAAGGGTCAGGGGCCGGCTGTGTCCTAGTAGACCCCCAAAAGAATAAACATTTTCTTTCATGTAGATTAGAGTTTGAATGTACGAATAATACAGCTGAGTATGAAGCGTTGGTGCAGGGCTTAAGGAAAGCAATCGAATTAAAGGTAAGTAATCTAAAAGTTTTTGGAGATTCTGAAATAATTGTAAAACAAATTTGGAATCAAATACATTGTGTTTCTCCTCACTTAAAGGCTTATCAAAATGAGGTATGGGACCTACTCAAGTGTTTTAATGCATTTAATATTATTTCGATTCCAAGACTTAAAAACGCAGCAGCTAACTTGTTAGCCACATCAATGGCTAGGCTTGTGCCTACTAATAATCGATGCTCCATTGAATTGCTTTTCAGGCCATCGGTCCCCGATATGATCACCAACCTACGAGTGTTTGATGATGGCCACCAGATTATAGAATGTTTAACAAATGACGAAGTATTTAAAGGGGAAATTATAGACGATGAAGAACATCAGGCCGAGCTGAAGTATGATAATTTCATCCCTAAAGGGGTTAGAACCTTGGAAATAATGTTCGATTTAAATGAAAAGTTTAGAAGACCGACAAACGTGAAGACTCACAACTCATCTCTATAGTTCGAGCTGATAAATTTGGGGACTGAAACAAATCCTAAATATGTGAATCTGGGCAAACGCTGTTCGCCAGCGGAAAGAGATAAGTTCATCAGCCTTTTTAAGCAATATAAAGATGTTTTCACTTAGACATACGAAGATTTGAAGAAATATGACACTAGCATCATCTAGCATGTTATTCCCATCAAAGCTGGTGTCAAACCTTATCAGCAACCTTTAAGAAAAATGCATCCAAAATTGGAACCCCTGATTCAGAGTGAAGTGAAGAAATTATTGGATGCTAGAATCATTTTTAAGGTCAGACACTCTGAGTGGGTATCAAATCTGGTACCAGTGAGAAAAAAATCTGGAGAAATCAGGCTATGCGTGGATTTCAGAAATTTAAACCGTGCTTCAGATAAAGATAACTATCCTGTGCCACCCATGGAGCAATTATTACAAATGGTCTTAGGTTCTGAACTATTTTCATTATTAGACAGTTTCTCAGGCTACAATCAAGTATTAGTAGCCGAAAAAGACAGATTGAAGACAACATTCAGGACCAGATGGGGAACCTTCGCTTATCAAAGAATTCCTTTTAGGCTTATAAATGCTGGTGCTATGTTTCAGAGGGAAATGGACATAGCTTTCCACGGATTGATTGGCCGTAGTGCTGTAGTGTACCTTGTTGATATTACAATATTCTCAAAGAGGAGAGAAGAACATGCATTTCATTTAAGGCAGATTTTTGAACGCTGTCGAAAATATGGCATCTCACTCAACCCCAAGAAGTGTGTGTTCGCTGTCACGAAGGGAAAGTTGCTGGGTCACATAGTTTCAAAGAGGGGAATATCTATAGATCTTGAAAGAATTAAGGCCATTGAACAAATCCCCTTGCCCCATAATACAAAGGGGATGCAATCATTTATGGGAACCATAAACTTCGTGCGAAGATTTGTGCCAGACTTCGCTCAGATTGTCAAACTTCTGCAGCAAATGGAGAAGCAAAGTGCACAGTTCAAATGGACTGAGATTGAGAAGAATGCATTCAGCAAGATTAAAACTGCTGTTGCACATGCACCCTCCCTAAAAAACCCAGATTTTGATAAAGATTTTATCCTGTATACCTTTGCATCTGATGATTCGCTAGCAGCTGTGCTTACTCAAAAATAAGATGTGGGGGATGAATTCCCAATATCTTTCATGAGCACTGGTCTACAAGGGGATGAATTAAACTACCCGGATATCGATAAACAAGCTTATGCAGTATTCAAAGCAGTGAAACAATTCAGGCCCTACATATTAAAAAATCGAACCAAGGTGATCGTCCCATACCTGGCTGTGAGATCCCTTTTTGTACAGAAGGGGTTAGGAGAAAGAAGGGGCAACTGGGTAACAGCTCTTCAAGAGTATGACCTTGAATTCAAGCCAGCCTCTATAGTTAAATGGCAAGGATTGTGCAAACTGATGACTGAAAATGGAAACAATGAAAAACACGCCTGGGAGGATGAGGCCGAATTACATGACAGGCCTGCTGGAGGACATTTTTCAGGAGATACTATAGCACACAAAATTCTTAGGGCATGCTACTATTGGCCCACGCTTTTCAAAGACACACACAGCCATGTCAGGAAGTGCGACATCTGTCAAAAGTGTGGTGGAAGACAATCTAAAGCAGCTGCACCACTGAAGCCTGTAATGATCACGGAGCCATTCGAGCAATGGGGGTTGGATATTATTGGGGAGATAAAGCCGAACTCTTCCCTACAACATAAGTACATTCTGACCACAACCGATTACTTCACTCGCTGGGTTGAATCCATCCCTCTACGCAAAATAAATGAGGACGTGGTCATCAGCTTCCTACAGGACCATATCATGACCAGGTTTGGAGTTCCAGTTTCGTTAGTCTTTGATAATGCTACTTACTTTTCATCAATTAAATTAACTGCTTTTGCTCATGATAAAGGGATAAAATTGCATTATTCTGCTAATTACTATCCACAAGGAAATGGTTTGGCTGAATCTACTAACAAAAATCTGATTAGAATTTTAAAGAAGATTGTGATAGAAAACCAGAGGAGTTGGCACTCAACGCTACCAAACGCCCTTTGGGCCGATAGAGTCACCCCCAAGTCTACTATAGGAGTGTCACTGTATACCCTTGTGTATGGTAAAGAAGCCATTCTTCCCCCCAATATCATGCTACCCTCCTCCATAATAGCTCAAGAGTCTAGAGGGTCGGAGAATGAAGTTTTGTAGATGAGGATATGTCTAAAGCTAGAAGAGGCTAGATCTAAAGCCAGAGAGCGCTTTAAGCAATAGCAGGAGGTAATAAAGAGATGGTTCGACAAACATAAGGAAGGAACAAAAGAATTTGAAGTAGGAGATCTGGTTCTCAAATGGGATCACCCCCATGATGAGAAAGGAAAGCATACTAAATTCCAACAATCGTGGGTAGGCCCTTTTCAGATTGCGGCAAAGCTTGGCCCTTCTAATTATAAGTTGCAAGATCTACAAGGGTGGGAAGAGAACTTACCAGTGAATGGTTTGGTTCTCAATCCTTATTTTTCCTGATTTTTATTTGAGTTCTTCTGTCTTGTATATAAATAACCTATTTGGATCGTCTTTTGAGTCATGTTTTTTAGTTTAAGTTTTATCGATTTCAATAAAGGGAACGAACCCGCGGTTGCATGGGGAACATCAAATTTTTGGGAATGATTAACATTCTTGGGTATAAGACTGTGTGTTGTTGTTTGTCTAAAAGAACTTCTTCCAGTTTAGCAGTTTTCTCGAATAGCTATGTGGGCATTGAAGTCCTGCTTAACCCCTGTAAAATAAACCAGATTCAAAGAGTTTGGAATACTATTTTGAGGCTCCATCCACGTCACACTTAAAATGTTCTAGGGGGTGACAACAAAGGACCCATGGAAAGGGAGCAAGGTAAACAGTATATTAAATATAAATTATCCCATGCCAAGAAACGAATGCCAAAATGCAGATAAGAGTCAAAAACTCCTATGAAAGCATCATACATCAAAGCAAATGCTGAATCATAAGTACTAAATTGCCAAAATTTCTTCTCCGTCCATGAGCCAAAACATGAAATATACCGCTCACACAAAAGGACACTTGGGATAGAGGAGCCTGAATTAAAATTTTGAAAGAAAGGCATGCAGGAGGACTCATGTGAAAAGGACAAAAGTCCAAAAGCACAAAAGGTGCTAAAGTGGCATGGGAATGAGGAACAAACGAATATTTCTGTTTACCATATGCTACAATCCTGTGGTGTCCAAGCTATCAGCTACCTGAAGACAAAAATAATAATGAAACTCATCTTTTGGCCTCAACAGAGTTATCTGGACTTGAAAATATTGGTTTCCACTCTCCCAAATTGGACTATCATCAATGCTTAAAATTACACACTTCTGCCATTTGAGAAATCCAGATAGCTGGAAGAATTCAATAGATGCATTTGTTGTTAAACATTCTGTCACTCAAGGAATAATCACCCAGAGATCTAGGTTCACCAGGTAATCTCCAATTGTTGCAGCTGCAACTGCTCTCCCCAATTTTTTCAAATTTTGGTCCCCTCCTCAACATTTAGGGTTGCTTTGAATCGTTTGGATCCGTGAACTGTGTTGGTCATGCTTTAATTTTGAATGATTTTTGAAGATTAACTCTCGTCCTGGTTTACGGATGTTGCGTGCGTCTTGAAGTTGTTTTGGGTCGCAGAGTTTGAGTTGGTTCTGCTAATTGTTCTTTGAAGGGCCGCTGTTTCGGAGGTGAAACAGGTTCTTGACCGTCGCTGACTTTTAAATCTTTTTTAACACTTAATATTTTTATTGATCAAGCATTAAATTGTGTTTGATTGGAGGTCGTTTTCTGTTTCTCTTCCACCGTTGCGGCTCCCAAAGCAACTAAGAACTCGAAGTGTAAAGCGCTTCACTCGCCGATGCGTATTAGACTTTTAGTCGCTTGTCCATAGTTTTTTCTCTTTTGTCATTGCGGCTGTGCAAAGCTTTCGTCTTCCGATGTCGATGTCATTTCGACGTCCAATTGATAATTTTCCCGCCTGCAGCTTAGGCCGAAACTCTTTCGAATCCGATGTGCTTGAGTGTTTTCGCAGCGCCCGTCATCTTTAGGACCCACCAATGCGGCTGGGGATAAGTCTACCCTTCTGAGGTTAGTATTCTGAGCCATCGATGAGTTTTCTATTTTCCATCATTGGTGATGTCTGTCAAGCTGGTAGATGGATAAGGTAGTGGTGTTGACGTTGTTAAAATTCTCAGAACAAGTGGTGCACCTGGCCATTTCTTGTGGATTAGCCGTTTTAGTTGGTTTAATTTGATGTTTGCTTAGAATGCAATCCCAATGAATGATGCACATTGATTAACTGCAAGAAGATCCAAAATAATTTTCACATTGCTGAGGCGCGAAGGTACTGATAGGAGACAGGATCTCAAGGGGCGCCCGCAAAGTAAAAGACAAAATTGAAAGAAACAAAGGCACAGATATAAAAGGTCCGTTCGTTACTCAGCCGATCATGAGCATGCACATAAAAGATGTAAAAGAGGAATATGAAACATTCGAAGAACGGAAAAGTCACATGTTTGGGGGGAACCCAAGGGGTCTACTGTTTTGTTTAAATATTTGAAAGTTAGAAGTTAGAAGGGATTTTTCCCTGGAAAAACTTGTAAACCATTTGCTTGTAAGAGGAACTATTTCGTTTTACAATCAGAAACTGCAATTTTGTCTGTTGGAGAAAGTGCGATGTGGAATGTATCAATGTGATTAAATGAGCAATGTTGAATGGGAACTATTTCATTTTCAACTATGTTTCATTAACTGTGAGAGCGTTATGACTTTCTGAACCTATGTTCTTGCCTGAATGCTTTCTGGTATTTTCTGTGATGTTTTCCACTATGAGTAATGGAATTTTTAACTGTTGATGAGCTATCTTATCATGTATACTTTCATTCATGTTTATATGTTTGGTTGTAAGAACAACTATCTATGATTCGCCATAACACATGAACGGTCGTGCATTACTCATGAATTAATATTCATCTTTCTAGAGATAGTATAGTTAGTATTTACTTTATTACTGTTTATGTGATTCAGATGCTTGCGAGATTTAAGATGAGAGGTAAGAACCTGCGCATCACGTTGTGAATACTCCTTGCATCCTTTATCACCCTACATGGTTATTTAGGCATGTGCATATCATGCTTAAGTCAAAAAATACAAAAATATACACGGTGGACCAGGCCGCAACCGGTAAAACCTTTTGTTTTTGTTACTTGACCTACAGCCGAACCGCAAACCGAACGGATTCCCTATACCAAACAGTCATGGGCTAGTTGGGAACGTTGACTGGGGAGAATCCCTTACTGTTGTTGCCTGCGAATTTCCAGGCCTCAACAAGTGGCAACCTTCTCTGATTCTATCTCAATTACCTCATTTTGCAACTGGACCTTCTCTACACTTAGAGTTTTGTAAGACACTTGAAGGTCAGTTTTCTCACTTTTCAACACTTGATGCTCTAGCTGTAGCCTCTGTAGTTCTTCTAAGCTGTTCTGGGCATCCTTTTTTGTTTTCTCTACGGAAACTTCTAAAGCCTCCTTATTGGCTTGTAGAGTATAGAGTTCTGTCTTTGAAGTCCTCACTTCATTCTGCATGTCCTCAAATTTCCTCTTCAACTTATGACCTTCATCTCTCTCTTTCTTCAGTGTTTCTTTTAATTGAGCTGCATTCCTTTTGGATTGCTCAAGATTGGTCATTAGCCTATCTACATTATCTTCGGTAGCTTGGGTTAACGCCACCCCAACTCTTACTGTCAATGTTGGATATGCATCTGTCCCATACACCAAAGTGTTGTTAGTTATCATTTTTCTTGATTGTCCTCCTATTTCAACCTTTTTCTCGATCGTTTTAACAATCCTTTTCTTTTCCTTGTCATAGGAAACGGTGCTGAAATTAGGGACCCCTTCTCCTTTTTTTTGCATGAAAGGTATCAAATTCATTCTAGAAAACACAGCTTGCCCTTGAGTGCTGCCAGAAGTTACAGCAGGCTCGTGGGGATCAAGATTATCTTGTCCAAGCCCTTGGTCTGTATGATCATGTTCCCCTGGTGTATCCATTTGCTCAGTGGTCTGTTGGTATTTTTTAGATCCTGTTAATCTCAGACCTTCACTTTCTTCTTGTCTTTTCTTTATCTCTACTTCTTCCTTCCTTTTTCTCTCCTCCTCTTCCTTCTTTGATGCTTCCTTTGTAGCTCTCTTTCTTTCTTCTTCTTCTTTCTTCATCCAACTTTCTGCCTCTTGTGCTAGTCTTCTAGCATCTTATTCTCTCTTTCTGGCCTCTTCTTCTTCAGTTGTCTTAGTCTTCTGTACAATTTTTCCTTTTCCACCCACAGTAGTGATTTTCTGTTTAAATATCTTCTTTAAGGCAGTCATATTCTTTGCACTCCTGAAGGTTTCTTCATCCTCGTCCCAGAAATTAGTACACTCAAAATGAATGTTTGCCTCTTTGCAGTGTTCTGTTACCTTATTCCGGGAGTCATTCCTATGAAAGTTCATCTCACCAAAATGGAAGTGCTCAAGCTCCTGCACAAATTCTGTAGTCTATTTTACCTTTGAGAACTTATAACTCCCTATCCAGAAAGGTATGGTAGGAAATGCTTCCTTTTTATGCTCGAACAAAAAACTTCCCACACCATCAAGATATACCTAGCTGACTGCCTCTTTATGCAACACAAAATCAGTGGCATATTTAGGGAGTAGAGAAGGTGATCTGGAACCCCCATACATTTTGATATACATGCCTTCCTCAGTTAAATAGTAGTCTCCATATTCTTCAATGACCTTGAACGCTTCTTCGGACATGCATTTGCACTAGGTCAGGAAAATTAGAGTGTACAACGACATGATGAAGTGTTCACATATTTCTCTATAGTAGCCATGGTATTTGTGTGCCCAAAATAATTTATATGCAGTGTATACTAGGGTCCTGTCTCTATCCCAATTACACCTCAAGGATGGAAAAGACCGGGTACATAGTATACAGTCAACTAGGATAGAGCTCATGTAGAACTCTGACTTCTTCTATGACACTCCTCCCAAGGCTGAAGATATGCATGTTAAGAGGCTATTGGACACTATGTTTTCCCAATTGAATATGGTTCCTTGAGTGACCACATAGAAAATAATTGGTATCCATCCCAATTTGAAGCTTTTTTCATGAGCTCTCCCAAAAATTCTATTCAGCATCTGTGCAACAAATATATAAGGGGTCCGGAGAGTGGATGTATCATATTCTCTTGATGGCCTGGTTAAAAGTTCTTCCCTGGTATCATCATTATTTTTACTTTTTCTACTAGGTCCATAGCTGTCTCTTTTAACTAGCTTTCTGTTAGGTAAATTTGAGCAGGAGGCAGGTGATATGCCATTGAGACATAAGCAGGGTTGTATGCAGTGTATCCCTATTGAGCAGTATTTTCAAGGATCATCGTAGTCACATCTACCCTAGGCAGAATCCAACCGATCACCTCTGAGCATAGAAACAACTCTAGTCTTGTGGCAACTTTCATAAGAGTTGATTTCTTGATATTTGCATAAATAGTCAGCTCTTCAAATCCTGCATCAGGCACATTCTAATTTACAATCATCCTGTATATTTCACCCCATTTATAATCTAGCTCTACCCCGGTGGTAGCTTTGGTATATTCATATATGTATTCAACCTTGGTGATGATTTCAACCTCTGGTTGTCCTTCCACAACTGGATCCTTCTTCTTTTGTCTTTTAGACATATCTCCTTTGCCAAAGTCACCCTGCCATAAACAAAGTATGTTTTTAGACTATTTGAGCTTTAGTAAGTGTTTTAGTAATGAAGAAAAACTGTATCAAACTATTTATCTCTTCCATATGCATTCTTAAAATAAACTATACAGAGCATTAATACATGAAAAGAAAAAATTACAAGGAAAAGAAACTCCTACAAGTTGTGTCTTAAAATATTCTAAGTCCACCGCCTATAACTAAGAATACAACCCTAATAAAAAAACTCATCATTAACCTGGACTGTATTCGAAATAATCTAACTCCTCCGGTAAAGCATGAACCACACTATCATTAAGATTCATCCTCAAATGCGAGACCCTATACTATGTTCTTCAATGCGGAACATCCTAACTTGACCAAAATATTGAAAACCCCCGTCTTCCCATAAAAATAGGGTAAACGAATACAAAAAAAAGAAACCCGCTCGGAAGACCATGAACAACAGAAAAATGGGTGGTGCAGATAGCATAACGCTTGTTTGCACCAACCCTTCAATCTTTCGGAGAGGAATAAAACAAACATAACGGCTCAAAAATGCAGGTTCAAAATCCCCCACCGCCAAAGAAAACTGTCCAACTAGTTATTCTACCTTACGATAATAAGCATACCGCGAGGATAAATATTTTTCTAACGAACAACAGCACAATCTATGGGAAAACCAAACCAAGGAAGACCATGGTTCTCAAAACGACCAATAAAATCAAGAAAAAGGAAACCGAGGTTGGCCTACCTGGAAAAACGTTGTGCAGTCGGTGGGATGACTCGAAACCTCCATGGCACCATGCCAATCAAATGAAATTTGGACAGCTTGGCACGTTAAAAACCTCAATCGACAAGGACTGTAGAAAAAATGCAAATCTCAACAAGAATAATAATAAAATAATGCTCCACCTCTTATATAAAACCCTCAGTAAAAGAATCGGCAGGAAAAAACCCTATCGGCGATCGGAAGCAGTAAACATAGGGCGGATAGTTCACTAGACAGCCGTAATAGTGGTCGACAAACCAGCTGCAGGTCCCGTGAATCATAAAAACATCAGCGATCAGAATCTCTACATGCTATGGGTCGGCGACTTAAACCTCAAAATTCCTGCAGTGTCAGCGATGCAAGCCTAAGCATTGCTGTAGTGTTGGAGATTCTGAGCACTAAATGCCGTCGTAGTGTCGGTGATTGTTATGCATCGACGATTGAAAGGACTACTCACTAACACATCAAAACTTCAAACCACAATACTCTCCATAGTGTCGGCGACATAAAGGACAAGCCCTCTGAAACGTTGACGTTGTAGAGGATGACACCTATGACCACTGTGAAAAATCGTTTCAATAGCGATAAAGTGAAATCAATTCATTGACAGTCAAAGGTTAAACAATAAAACCACAAGGTAATAAATCCCATGGATTCAGCGAGAAAAAGAATTTTTCATCGTTTCCCTTCTGAAACGTCAGCGGCGTCGAGAACTAATGCCCCAACTCAATCTTCAACCAACTTTCGACAGCGATAAATAAAATCATCAAAAAAAAATGTTAAGTGTTCGAAAGATTTTCGGTTGGGAAGCGGTAATACTAGCTCGTTTAACTTCCGAAACAGCGGGAAAAATAGTCAACCAATCATCCGACTTCCCAAAGGTAAAAAGAAATCAACAAACCTGAGCTATACAAAATCAAAAGGAGGGTCCAAATTGTTTTAGAAATTTGGGAAATAGTTGTAGGTGCAACAATTGGTGACTACCTGGTGAACACAGATCTCTGGACAATTTCTTCTTTGAGCAACAGACTGTTTTGATAATACCAACATGCTGCATTCTTTTAGATGTCTGGATTTCCCAAATGGCGGATGTATGTACTTTTAATCATTGATGATAGTCCAATTTAGGGAAAATGGAAACCAAGATTTCAAAGTCTAGATAACTCTTTTGAGGCCAGGGATATGAATTTCATTTTTTACCTCTGTCTTTGGGTAGTTCCCAGCTTGGATACCACAAGATTGTAACATATGGAAAACAAAAATATTCGTTTGTTCCTCATTCCCATGCCATTTTGCACTTTTGCACTTTTGGACTTTTGTCCTTTCTTTTGAGTCCTCCTTTTTTCCTTCTTTCTGAAATTTTTAATTTAGGCTCCTCTATCCATAGTGTCCTTTTGGGTGAGAGATATATTTAATTTTCAGCTCACGGATGGAGAAGAACTTTGGCAATCTATGGTTCAGTACTTTGTTTTGATACATATTGCTTTTCTGAGGATATTTTGACTCTTATTTGCCTTTTGGCTTTCAATTCCTGGCATGGGATCATTTAAATATAATAAGTCGTTTACCATGCTTCCTCTCCATGGGTCTTTTGCCGTCACCCCCTAATACATTTTTAATGTGAGATGGATGGAGCCTCGAAATAGTATTCCAGACCTTTTGATCCTGATTTATTTTACAAGGATTAAGTAGGACAACAATGTGTTCATAGCCATTTAGGAAAACTGCTAAATTAGAAGAAGTTCTTTCAAATAAATCAATAGTACACAGTCTCATAATCAAGGATTTTAGTTAATCTAGAATTCGGATGAACTCCATGCAAGCAAAAGTTGTGCTTCTTTATTAAAATCAATCAAAATCTAACTAAAAACAAACAAAATAAAATAAATAAAAAATAAAACAAACCAATTTATTTATGTACAAGATAACCAAGAAATAAAAATCAAGAGAAATAAGGTTTGAGAACTAAACCATTAATTGGTAAGTTCTCTTCCCACCCCTATAAATCATGCAACTTGTAAGCTGAGGAGCCAAGCTTGGCTGCAATTTGAAAAGGGCCTACCCATAACTGTTGAAACTTAGTGTGCTTCCCCTTTTCATCATGCGGATGATCCCACTTAAGAATCAGATCTCCCACTTCGAATTCCTTGTTTCCAGCTTTCTTCTTATCAAACCAACGTTTCACTACTTCCTATTGTTGCTTAAAGCATTCTTTGGCTTCGGACCTAGACTCTTCCAACTTCAAAATATTATAGATTCTAATCTATAGGATTTCGTTATCGGTACCTCTAGATTCCTGAGCTATTATGGAAGATGGTAACAGAATGTTGGGAGGAAGAATAGCTTATTTTCTGTAAACAAGAGTGTATGGTGACACACCTAAGGAATTCTTGGGTGTCACTCTATCAGCCCAAAGAGCATTAGGTAACGCTAAGTGCCAAATTCTTTGATTTTCTATCACGGTTTTCTTTAGAATTCTAATTAAATTCTTATTTGTAGATTCTGCCAAACCATTTCCTTGTGGGTGATAGTTTGCAGAATAGCGACAACTTGATTCCTCTATTATTCGCAAATGCAGCTAATCTAATAGAAGAAAAGTAAGTGGCATTATAAAAAAGCAGGGAAATTGGAACCCCAAACTTGGTTATAATGTAATCTCGTAAGAAATCCATGACGACATCTTCATTTACTTTGTGGAACAGAATGGTCTTGACCCATCTAGTGAAGTAGTCAATTGACGTCAAAATGTATTTGTGCTGCAAGGAAGAATTTGGGTTTATCTCTCCAATGATATCAATCCCCCATTCTTCGAATGGTTATGTTATCATCACTGGATTTAAAGGACCTGCTTCCTTAGCTTGTCTTCCACAACCTTTTTGACAAACATCACACTTCCTGACATGAGCATGAGCATCCTTAAATAGTGTAGGCTAGTAATATCCAACTCTGAGGATCTTATGGACTATTGTATCTCTGGAAAAATGACCTCCAGCAGGCCCATCATGTAACTCTGTTATGACCTTCTTTGCATCTTCTTGTTCTAAGCATCTAAGAAAAACTCCATCATAATTCTTTCTGAATAATACTCCATCAATTATCTAATATGAAGCTGATTTAAGGCATAATGCTCTTTGTTGTTTGGAATTCCAATGTTCTGACAAATATCCTTATTGAAGGTAATGAACTAGGTCTCGGTACCAAGAATCTGGAGCTGTTAATAGAGGACATACATCCACCATCTGTAACTCAACTTCATTGTCCCAACTATTTTATTCATTGTCTTTACCTTCAGCCATTAGTTTACACAATCCTTTCCCTTTTACTATGGATACTGGTTTGAACTCAAGATAATATTCTTGGAAGGTTGTTACCCAGTTGCCTCTTCTTTCTCCTAATTCCTTTTGGATAAAAAGAGATCTTATAGCTGGGTGTGGAACTATTACATTAGTATGGTTCTTAAGTATGTATGGCTTGAATTGCTTTACCACTTTAAAAACTGCATAATATTGTTTATCAACAGTTGGATAACTCAATTCAACTCCCTACACACTAGTGCTCATAAATGATATGGGGTACTCATCTCTCCCATCCTCCTTCTGCGTAAGCACTGCTGCCAATGAATCATCGGATGCAAAAGTGTACAGAATAAAATCTTTTTCGAAATACGGAATTCTGAGTGATGGTGCATGAGTAATAGATGTTTTTATCTTACTGAACACATTATTTTCCACATCGGTCCATTTAAATTGTACACTTTGTTTAACCATCTACTGCAAAGGTTTGACAATTTGAGCAAAATATGGTACAAACCTTTGCACAAAATTAATTGTCCCCATGAATGATTGCATACCTTTTTTGTTATGGGTTAATTAAGGGATCTATTCTATGGCTTTAATCCTTTCTGGGTCTATGGAGATCCCTTTCTTAGAAACAACGTGACCCAGTAGCTTTCCTTCTATGACTGCAAACACGCATTTCTTAGGATTAAGTGAAATACCATATTTTCGACAATGCTCAAAAATTTGTTTAAGATGGAATGCATGCTCCTCTCTCTTTTTTGAAAATATTGTGACATCATCGAGATATACCACAACACTACGACCAATCAGACTGCAGAAAGCTATATTGGCATGGCCCTCTAGAAAGTAGCTCCAGCATTTATGAGTCCAAAGGGCATTCTCCTGTAAGCAAAAGTTCCCCACTTGGTTTTGAATGTGGTTTTAAGTCTATCCTATTCAACTACTAATACTTGATTATAGCCAGATAATCGATCTAATAATCAAAATAATTCAGAACCTAAAACCATCTGCAATATTTTCTCCATGGGTGGGACTGGATAGTTATTTTTATCTGACACACGATTGAGGTTTCTGAAATTTGCATAGAGCCTGATTTCTCCGAATTTTTTCCTTATTGGCACCAAATTTGAAACCCATTCCGAATGTTTGACTTTGAATATAATTTTAGCATCCAAATTTTTTTTCACTTCACCCTGAATTAAAGGTTCTAGATTTGGATGCATCTTCCTCAAAGGCTATTGGTAAGGCTTGACTCCAGCTTTAATCGGGATGACATGTTGTATAATATTTATGTCATATGTTTTAAGCTCTTCACATGTCCAGGAAAAAACATTTTTTTACTATTTGAACAGACTGATGAACTTACTCCTTTCTCCTGGAGAACAACATTTTCCCAAATTTACATATATAGGTTCAGCTTCAGTCCCCAAATTTATTAGCTCAAATTTCAAGGAGGAGCTATGAGTCTTGACATTCGCTGGATTTCTGAACTTGTTGTTTAGGTCAAACATTTGTTCCAAGGTCTTGAATCCCTTAGGAATAAAGTTCCCAAATTTTAATTATGCTTGATGTTCTTCATCATCTATTATTGCTCCTTTAAAGGTCTCATCATTCATCAAGAATTCCAAAATTTGTTGATCATCATCAAAAACCCGTATATTAGTGATCATATCCAAAATAGAAGGCTTGAAAAGTAATTCAATAAAGCATCTATTATTAGAAGGTACTAGCATTGTAGCCAAGGTAGCTAGTAAATCAGCTGCTGCATTTTTTAATCTAGGAATGGACACAATATTGAATGCATGAAAATTTATAAGAAAATCCCAAACTTCATTTTGATAGGATTTTAAATGTGGTGAAATACAGTGTATCTTATTTCGAATTTTCTTAACAACAATTTCAGAGTCTCGAAATACTTTCAGATTTTTCACTTTCAGTTCTATTGCCTTTTTCAGTCCCTGAACTAGTGTTTCATACTCGGTTGTATTATTTGTACATTCGAACTCTAACCTACAAGAAAGAAAATGTTTATTTTTTCTTGGATCAATCAGGACACAGCCAGCTCCTGATCCTTCCAATGTTTTAGATCCATCAAAATACAGGGCCCAAAAACTATCTACTTCTACTGAACTTGAATTAAAAGTACATCTGAAACTAAATCTACTATTTTACAGTCAATCTCATCAGCCCATGAAAATTGAAGGAGATTGGGTTGTGTGTCAGGTGTACCGCTGGCTTCTTCATCTTGGTAATTTCCTGGTTCTAATTCAATGAAGTAATTTTCCAACACAGAGTTTACTAGCTCATTCTTTCCTTCTAATTGAGTAACATTGTATTTCATTTGAGGTTCTCTTAATACTTTTATTTAATTTGGACTTCCCTTATAAGGAAACCATCAATGTGACCAATCAGATGCAAAGCATCCATCTAACCTTGCCGCCCAATCTCGACTCAAAAAAAATCCGTAAGCATCTGGCATGTCAGCTACTACAATGTTGACGTATTGACATACCCTCTCATCTGCAGATAAGCGAATTAGAACATCTTCCATTTCTCCTATTACTTTCACAGCTGTCCTGTCTAATTGAATAACCTTCCAAGTAGATGGTTTAGGTTGTCCATTAATTTTATTGCAGATTGACCATGGCATAATGTTGACTAATGATCCTGAGTCCACTAAATAGTTGTGCACATTATAGTTGAAAATATCAAAAGTTAGGAGAAATGCGGGGGTTTTATATTTAGACTTACCTCCCACACTTGCTTCACCAATTTCTTCTTCAAGTTGGTTGTTAGTGGGAAGCTCTTCTTTTGGTACTTCAAGTGCTTTTAACAATTTCTCTCTCTGTTAAGGTACATTACACATTTCAAACAATGGGATATTTGCCTTAGCCTTTTTAATGTCTTCCACAATATCATACCCCATCTCATGCTCTTTGAGATTCTTCTGGACATTATCATCTTATCTTCAATAGGCTTAACAGGCATGTTAATTTTCTTCGGATTTTGACTTGAAATGATAAATTCAAGTATTTTAATAGTTGTAGTGTTCTTTTGTATCTTCTTCATATTTTCTTGAAGTTTCTTGATGTTAGGAAGTATTGAATTGTCTTCTTTTAGCAAGCTCTGAATTCTTGTTGTCACATTGGTTTCTGATGTTTCCTCTTGTTTCAGAGAATCTTCTTCTGTATCAAACATTGAGACACAGTCCCATAAAACCAGAGTATCCTCCTCTTGTTTTTATGTAGATTGATTATCTTTTTCTTCCTCCTTACCAGTTTCTCTTAGTTTGGAATCCAATAATTGATTCATTACCAGTGTCATAGAATTCATCCATTGGGGGCAATTCTTCTCAGAATGAGCCTGTTGATGAAAGTACAAAAATTATCCATGCCTACATCAGTTAAATTCATTGTTGAAGGACTGTGTGGAGGAGGCTTAGGTTGACTGTTGTCTTTCCTTTTCTTATAATAAGGCTTATATGATTTGTGAGCCTCTTTTTCCTTCTCTGAATCTATCACTCGGTTGGATAACTTTTGCATCATCTTCAACATCCCTTCAAAATCCTGTGACCGCTCATCCTTAGCCTTAGTTAGTAATAAACTTTTTCTTGTTTCCAAAAGTCTTTTCTTTCGACTGCATAGGATAATTTTCTATGCTTTCCAACTCAGCCTCCACCTTCTCAGCTTCTTCATAAGTTTCTACTAATGTAGGTCTCATTGATATCTTGGCAAACATGGCTAGATCAGGCCCAAGGGCTGAGGTATAGTATTCTATCAGGGCATTTTCAGATGGCTTATTTAATACAGTAAAATTGTTTAGGTAAGCAGCAAATATTTGAGTAAAATCATGTACTTTTTCTTGTCTTTCTTTCTTTAGAGCACATAACCCATTCATTAAGGACGCATGGGTTTTCTGAATTGCATATTTACTTCTAAACATTCTCTGAAATGTGTTCCAATCTGTGATTGAATTTGCAGAAAGTGCAAAATACCATGAGGCTGCTTTTCCTTTCAGAGTGTGGGGAAACAATATACACACTACATCTTCATGCTCCCCAGCTTGTAATCCTTCTATAGCCAAGTAAAAACTTTGTAAATGATCATCTACCAAAACTCCTTCACCTGGTTCAAACTTGGGTAACATTTTGTCAAAAGCTTGAGGCAAATCAAGAAGAGTCCTCCCCTAGTAAAAAATCCAAGCTCCTAGACCTAAATCTTCCACCTCTCGCGAAAGAAGAAGGATACTTAAGTATATAATTTGAAAGAACCATGGACGAACAGGGTGACACTAAGGCAAAGGATCGTACAATAGATGTCGCAAATAGGGACATTTAAGCTTGATAGGTTATATGTGTAGTTTTTTTTTTCATTTTGATTATGGGTAGGTTTTGTAGAATTTACTTAGGAAATTTTGAAATTTGTAATTATATAGGAAATATAGGAGAATGTTGAAATATTGTAACTTCGAAGAATATTCTTTATGTATCTTTTGTGGTCCTCGATGGTCCAACCGGGAGAACCATTTGTATTTCATTGTACCCCGATGCTCCTAATCGGAAGAACTAATAAGAGTCATGAGGTAGTCCCCTCAAATTGTAAAGGTGGGTCATCAGCACCCCAGTGTGGTTACTTGAGCCTACATGTGTAACTCGAGCCTACATGAGTTAAATTAAGCCGACATGTTAATTGAGTAAACTTTAAGTGAACGGATGAATATAAATAGAGGTGTAGTGCTCCTCACTTGAGACACACACACTCACTTGGAATAGCGCACTTGTGGAGGAGAGGAGTTGCTGGAGAAGGAGGAGAATCAGGTTTTGATCTCCTTGTTGGTTTTACCTTTTTCCCTTTTTGGGGCATCTATATTGAGGAAGCTTTTGCTGGGTTTTTCCCTTTAGGGTTTTCCCAGGATAAATCTGTGTTGTTCTTGTGATATTGTTTCTTTCAGTAATCCTGTTTTATATGCTTTTATTATGAAAAATGAAATGATATACTGATGTCTTAGTTAAGCATATGAAAATTTAACAGAGAAATTCTAGGGTTTTATATTTAGACTTACCTCCCACACTTGCTTCACCAATTTCTTCTTCAGGTTGGTTGTTAGTGGGAAGCTCTTTTCTGGTACTTCAAGTGCTTTTAACAATTTCTCTCTCTGCTGAGGTAAATTACACATTTCAAACAATGAGATATTTGCCTTAGCCTTTTTAATGTCTTCCACAATATCATACCCCATCTCATGCTCTTTGAGATTCTTCTGGACATTATCAATCTTATCTTCAATAGGCTTAACAGGCATGTTAATTTTTTTCTTCTTCAGATTTTGACTTGAAATGGTAAATTCAGGTATTTTAATAGTTGTAGTGTTCTTTTGTATATTCTTCATATTTTCTTGAAGTTTCTTGATCTTAGGAAGTATTGACTTGTCTTCTTTTAACAAGCTCCGACTTCTTGTCGTCACATTGGTTTCTTATGTTTACTCTTGTTTTAGAGAATCTTCTTATGTATCAACCATTGAGACATAGTCCCATAAAACTAGAGTATCCTCCTCTTGTTTTTCTGTAGATTGATTATATTTTTCTTGCTACTTACCAGTTTCTATCAATTTGGAATCCAATAATTGATTCATTACCAGTGTCATAGAATTTATCCATTGGGGGAAATTCTTCTCAGAATGAGGCTGTTGATGAAAAGTTCAAAAATTATCCATGCCTACATCAGTTAAATTCATTGCTGAAGCATTGTGTGGAGGAGGCTTAGGTTGACTGTTGTGCTCCCTTTTCTTATAATAAGGCTTATATGATTTGTGAGCCTCTTTTTCCTTCTCTAAATCTATCACTCAGTTGGATAAATTTTGCATCATCTTCAACATCCCTTCAAGATCTTGTGACCGCTCATCCTTAGGCTTGGTCAGTAATAAAGGTTTCTTGTTTCCAAATGTCTTTTCTTCCGACTGCATAGGATAATTTTCTATGCTTTCCAACTCAGCCTCCACCTTCTCAGCTTCTACATAAGTTTCTACTAATGTAGGTCTCACTAATATCTTGGAAAACATGGCTAGATCAGGCCTAAGGGCTGAGGTATAGTATTCTATCAGGGCATTTTCAGATGGCTTATTTAATGCAGTAAAATTGTTTAGGTAAGCAACAAATATTTGAGTAAAATCATGTACTTTTTCTTTTCTTTCTTTCTTTAGAGCACATAACCCCTTCATTAAGGCTGGATGGGTTTTCTGAACTGCATATTTACTTTTTAACATTCTCTGAAATGTGTTCCAATCCGTGATTGAATTTGCAGGAAGTGAAAAATACCATGAGGTTGCTTTTCCTTTCAGAGTGTGGGGAAACAATCTACACACTACATCTTCTTTCTCCCCAGCTAGTAATCCTTCTATAGCCAAGTAAAAACTTTGTAAATGATCATCTACCAAAACTCCTTCACCTGGTTCAAACTTGGGTAACATTTTGTCAAAAAATTGAGGCAAATCATGCAAGGGAGGTGTCAAATTTAAAGGTGACCTAGCTCTCCAAGCAAGTGGTGGAGGTGGTTGGTTTGCATTTACATTAGCCATGATTCTAAGTGGGGAATGAGGTGGTGACTGAATAGGGGTACGACAAGCTGAACAATTAGGTGAATCTGGATCCAATTGATTAAACTGGTGATCCACTTCTTGTAATCCTGCTTCTACTAGTTCTTCAAGATCTTCTACCGGCACTAAGTCTTCTAATTGAGGGCGATCTTTCTTCTAATACTCTCTTCTAGGTAACACAGAAATAATGGGTAATCCTCCAATCTTTTTCACATATTCCCTAGTGATTCTTCTTAAATCATGAACCACTTCGTTATCTACAGGATGCAAATACCCTTTCTCTTTATCTTCAGGAGTGGATTTGTGAAACAAACTACTTTCATAACTATCACCAGTGGAGTGATTTTGAGGAGGTGAGCTTCCTTGACCAGCCATGCACTGGTGGCCCTCCTTCTAGCGCCAAAAACTATCGAGGCCTGGAAAATCGCAGGTAACAACAGTTAGGGATTCTCCCCAATAAACGTTCCCAACTATCCCGTTACTGTTTGGTATGGGGGAATCTGTCTGCTTTATGGTCCAACTACTGTAGGTCAAGTAACAAACTAAAAGGTTTTACCAGTTACGGCCCGGTCCACCGTATATATTTTAGTTTTTTGTGTTTATGTTATGATGTACAAATGCCTATCTAAAAATGCAAATTGATAGAGATAATGAGGAGTGTCACAATCTGATGTGCAGGTTCTTACCTCTCATCTTACCTCTCTCGCATCTAAATCACAAACAACAAGAAAATAACTATAAATCACTAACCTATCCCCAGGGTGGAAAAATTATCAGTATCAATGAGTAATGTATTTCTGTGCATGTATTAAGAAAAATTACAGATAGTTGTTACTTATTTAAGAACACATGAACATTAATAAAAATATGAACAACAAGATACCTTATTGTTTATGACAACCTTCATTACTCACAGTGGTAATTTCACAGAATAAAATATAAGACATTCATAACATAAACAAAAATGCAATGAGTTAGAACGATCTGTAGTTAATGGACATAAGCTGAAAACAAAATAGTTCGCATTCAACTAATCCATAGCAAAGCATTTGAAACAATCCACCAAATTTTCTCCAGCAAAAACTTGTAATTCTTTATTGTAAAAGGAAGTAGTTCTTCTTACAATATACTCTCAAAAATTGCTTGGGAAAGAAGTCCCCCTTTTCATCTAAACTCTCCTATATTTATACAAAAAAGCAAAACCTTTGGGCTGCCCCTTAATGACTTTTGGGCTTCCCCAACCTCTCAATCCAAAATTTTTGCCCCGCTTGGTCATTGATGAACTTTTTCCATGCCTGGGCCTCTGCTGCTATGCCTTCAAAATCGAAGGGTTCAAGAAAATGGATATTTATATCATACTTAGCAGCCTGATTCTTAACTACTTCTATTCTTGCCGGACTCAGGCAGAGCTGTTCTTCCAGTAAGTGGATACTTACTGCTACATGTGCCATTTCCTTCTTTAGAATATGTTCATCTAGATCCTTGACTTGTTGGATCTCCTACTTGTCTTCCTGATACTTGTTCTATAGATGTTCTATGAACAACTCATGTTTTGGTATCACATCCAATCTTTTTTCTGTGGAAACCTGGCATCTATTATATGTGACCAACACTCTTCTGTAGTATTTAGCACATAATCCCTTTGTTTTCCTTACAGTTTTCTTGAATTCTTCTACAATATTGATGGCAAACTCCAATAAATCATAATCATGCTTTAAACTTTACCGATATTTAACTGGCAGCTCTACAGGAGGTTCCTCATTTGTTTCTATCCACACTATTCTTCTTGTCAGAATCTCCAGAATCTCTTGAGATCTGTTCAAAAAATAAGATGTAGTATCTAAAATCTCTTCCAATCTGCTATATATTTGTAAAATCTTACATCTTCCTTCCTCAACACAAATTTGCAAATGCTGGATCTTCCTCCTTTGAGCTAGAACATGTTCCTTCAAAGGTTGGACATCTGTCTTCTGTTCCATATCATCTTTTAGTGATGCTGTCAATGAAGAATTCTATCCTTCCAAAACTAATACCTGCATTTGATATTGTTTCTCTCTTTCTTCGGTGGCAGCCTTCTCTGATTCTAACTCAATTACCTTGTTTTGCAACTAGACCTTCTCTGCACTTAGAGTTTCATAAGACACCTGAAGGTCAGTTTTCTCACTTTTCAACACTTGATTCTCTAGCTGTAGCCTCTATAATTCTAATAAGATGTTCTAAGCATCCTTTTCTATTTTCTCTACATTTTGGAGTTCTATCTTTGAAGTCCTCACTTCATTCTGCATGTCCTCAAATTTCCTCTTCAACTTATGACCTTCATCGCCCTCTTTCTTCAGTGTTTCTTTTAATTGAGCTGCATTCCTTTTGGACTGCTCAAGATCCGTCATCAGCCTATCTACATTATCTTCAGTAGCTCGGGTTAGTGCCACCCCAGCTCTTGCTGTCAATCTTGGATCTGCATCTATCCCATACACCAAAGTCTTGTTAGTCATCATTTTTCCCGATTGCCCTCCTGTTTCAACCTTTTTCTCGGTCCTTTTAACAATCCTTTTCTTTTTCTTGTCATAGAAAATGGTGCTGAAATCAAGGACCTATTCTCCTTCTTTCTGCATGAAAGGTATCAAATTCATTCCATAAAACACAACTTCCCTTGAGTGCTACCAGAAGTTGTAGCAGGTTCCTAGGGATCAGGATTATCTTGTCCAAGCCCTTGGTCTGTATGATCATGTTCCCCCACTGTATCCATTTGCTCAGTGGTCTATTGGTCTTTTTTAGATGTTGTTAATCTCAGACCTTCTCTTTCTTCTTGTCATTTCTTTATCTCTGCTTCTTCCTTCCTTTTTCTCTCCTCCTCTTTCTTCTTTGTTGCTTCCTCTGGAGCTCTCTTTCTTTTTTTCTTCTTCTTTCTTCATCCAAATTTATACCTCTTGTGCTGGTCTTCTAGCATCTTCTTCTCTCTTTTTGGACTCTTCT
The DNA here is from genome assembly GCA_001517045.1 of Pseudotsuga menziesii. NCBI lineage: Eukaryota > Viridiplantae > Streptophyta > Pinopsida > Pinales > Pinaceae > Pseudotsuga > Pseudotsuga menziesii. The sequence continues at coordinate 176,769 of LPNX010697412.1, forward strand.
TCTTCAGCTGTCTTAGTATTCTGTACATTTTTTCCTTTTCCACCCACAGTAGTGATTTTTTGTTGAAATCTTTTCTTTATGGCAATCATATTCTTTGCACTCTTGAAGGTTTCTTCATCCTTGTGCTAGAAGTTAGTATACTCAAAATGAATGTTTGCCTCTTTGCAATGTTCTGCTACCTTATTCCAGGATTCATTCCTATGAAATTTCATCTCACCAAAATGGAAGTGCTCCAGCTCCTGCACAAATTCTGTAGTTTGTTTTACCTTTGATAACTTATAAATCCCTAGCCAGAAAGGTATGGCAAGAAATGCTGCCTTTTTATGCTCGAACAAAAAACTCCCCACACCATCAAAACATACCTACCCGACTACCTCTTTATGCAAGTGGCATATTTAGGGAGTAGAGAAGGTGCTCCGGAACCCCCATACATTCTGATATACATACCTTCCTCAGTTAAATAGTAGTCTCCATATTCCTTAATAACCTTGAACGCTTCTTCAAACATGTAGTTGCACTCGGTCAGGAAAATTAGAGTGTACAATAGCATGATGAAGTGTTCACATAGTTCTCTGTAGTAGCCATGGTATTTGTGTGCCCAAAATAATTTATATGCAGTGTATACCGGGGTCCTTTCTCTATCCCAATTACACCTCAAGGCTGGAAAAGACTGGGTACATAGTGTATAGTCAACTAGGATAGAGCTCATGTAGAACTCTCACTTCTTTTGTGACACTCCTCCCAAGGTTGAAGATATGCATGCTAAGAGGCTATTGGACACTATGTTTTCCCAATTGAATATGGTTCCTTGAGTGTCCACATAGAAAATAATTGGTATCCATCCCAATTTGAATCTTTTTTCGTGAGCTCTCCCAAAAATTCTATTCAGCATTAATGCTATAAATATATAAGGGGTTTGGAGAGTGGATGTATCATATTCTCCTGATGGCCTGTTTTGAAATTTCTTCCCTGGTATCATCATTCTTTTTACTGTTTCTACCAGGTCCATAGTTGTCTCTTTTAACCATTGTTTTATTAGGTAAATCTAAGCAGGAGGCAAGTGATATGCCATTGAGACATAAGCAGGGTTGTATGCAGCGTATCCATGTTTAGCAGTATTTTCAAGGATCATCGTAGTCACATCTATCATAGGTAGACTCCAACCGATCACCTATGAGCATGGGAACAATTCTGGTCTTGTGGCAACATTCATAAGAGCCGATTTCTCGATATTTGCATTAATAGTCAGCTCTTAAAATCCTACATCAGGTACATTATGATCTACAATCATCCTGTATATTTCACCCCATTTATAATCTGGCTCTACCCCGGTGTTAGCTTTGTTATCTTCATATATGCATTCAACCTTGGTGATTATTTCAACCTCTGGTTCTCCTTCCAGAACTGGAGCCTTCTTCTTTTGTCTTTTAGACATATCTCCTTTGCAATAATCACCCTGTCATAAACACAGTATGTTCTTAGACCATTTGAGCTTTAGTAAGTGTTTTAGTAATGAATAAAAATTGTATCAAACTATTTACCTCTTCCATATGCATTCTTAAAATAAACTATACAGAGCATTAATGCATGAAAAGAAAAATAACAACGCAAAGAAACTCCTGCAAGTTGTGTCTTAAAATATTCTAAGTCCATCGCCTGTAACTAAGAACATAACCCTGACAGAAAAACTCATCATTAACCTGGACTACATTTGAACTAATCTAAGTCCTCCGGTAAAGCATGAACCACACTATCATTAAGGTTCATCCTCAAAGCGAGACCCTATACTGTGTTCTTTAATGCGGAACATCCTAACTTGACCAAACTATTGAAAACTATCACCATCCCATAAAAATAGGGTTAACACATACGACAAAAAGAAACCCCCTTTGACGGCCATGAACAACCCAAAAATGGGTGGTGCAGATAGCGTAATGCTTGTCTGCACCAACCCTTCAATCTTTTGGAGTGGAATAAAACGAACATAGCAAGTCAAAAATGCAGGTTCAAAAACCCCCACCGCCAAAGAAAACTATCAAACTAGTTATTTTTCCTTATGACAATAAGCATACCGCGAGGATAAATATTTTTCTAACGGAAAATGGCACAATCTTCGGGAATACGTAACCAGGGAAGACCATGGTTCTCAAAACGACCAATAAAATCAAGAAAAAGGAAACTATGGTTGGCCTACCTGGCAAAACGCTGTGCAGTCGGTGGGATGACCCGAAACCTCCATGGAAACATGCCAATCGAATGAAATCCGGACAACTGGGCACTCTAAAAATCTCAATTGACAAGGACCGAAGCAAAAACAAAAATCTCAATAAGAATAAGAATAAAATAATGCTCCACCTCTTATATAAAACCCTCGATAAAAGAATCGGCGGGAAAAAACCCTGTCGACAGTCGGAAGCACTAAACGTCGGGCGGATAGTTCACTAGATAGTTGCAACGGTGGGAAACAAACCAACTGCGGGTCCCTTGAATCATAAAACTATCGACGATCGGAAGCTCTACATGCTACGGGTCGATGAATTAAACCTCAAAATTCCTGCAGTGTCGGCGATGCAATCCTAAGCGCTTCCGCAGTGTTGACGATTCCGAGCACTAAATGCCGTCATAGTGTCAGTGATTGTTATGCATCGGCAATCGAAAGGACTACTCACTAACACATTGAAACTTCAAACCGCAATACTCTCCGTAGTGTCGACGACATAAAGGACAATCCCTCCAAAACGTCGGCGTCGTAGAGGACTACACCTCCGACCAATGTGAAAAATCGTTTCGATAGCGATAAAGTGAAATCAATTCATTGATAGTCAAAGGTTTAAACAATAAAACCACAAGGTAATAAATGCCACGGATTCGGTGAGAAGAATAATTGTTCGTCGTTTCCCTTACGAAACGTCAGCGACATAGAGAACTAATTCCCCGACTCAATCTTCAACCGACTTCCGACAATGATAAATAAAATCATCAAAAAATAAAAAATGTTAAGTGTTTGAAATATTTTTGGCTAGGCAGAAGTAATACTAGCTCGTTTAACCTCCGAAACAGTGGGAAAAATAGTCAACCAATCATCTGAGCTAGACAAAACCAAAAGGAGGGTCCAAATTTTTTTAGAAATTTGGGAAATAGTTGTAGCTGCAACACGGTGCCAAACCGAATGCTGCAAAATACCAAAACGAAAATGTTGTTGGTCAATTTAATCAAAAACACCAAATCGGATTCAAGGCATTCCTGTTCAGGAAAACGACTGGCAGACTGGAGAAAAATGTGAAAGAGAACAATTCCCAACAGGAAAACCAAAATCGTGAAAGAAAACAGATTGCCGAAGAGGAGAAAATCGTGAAGGGAAAACAAAATCGTAGAATTGGAGAGAATGCTCCTTGGTTCAGACATAGAGTGGTTTTTCTTACTATGTGAATGAAGATTAGGATCCCAAAAACATTACCCCCAGTCAAAAACCGTGAGGGGAAGATGAAAACATCCATACGTGAGGGAAAGGCAGACATTTTTGTGTTTTCTTGCTCAAGAAATTAAAAAAAATGTTTTTCCAAAATGGAGCTCTGCCCATTTCGAATTTCTGCCCCACTCTTCCAATCCCCCACTCCTTTATCCTTAGGAAAATCATTCCTTGTCTCATTTAGTTGCGTTGACATAGATGGATGTAGGTTTTTTAATTAATATTTCAATTTTAACATACTGCCCAAACTTTAATGTTCAACTCGCATAAAATATCACTAACCCAACCTTAATAACTGAAGAATAACACTAAATCAATGGTGGGGCTTTTTTTCCTAGCTTCACACCATGATTATTTACATCATTTTATTAAATGCAAATGAGGTCAAAACCGGGGTGTTACAAAGACCATATATTACACATGCGGTGGGACTTGTGAGAAGGTATATGAACATTGCAGGTAAAGAGCATTGCCAAAAGAAGTACAATCGATTCTCAGGTATTTGAGAGGTACCCCTTCTCATGCATTATGTTTTGGAGTTTCAGACATTGTTGTACAGGAATAAGTTGATGCAAATATGGAAGGTGATAAAGACAGTAAGAGGAGGACCACATAGTATATTTTTACTATAGATGGAACAACAGTAAGTTGGATTTCAAAATTGAAAAAGGTTGTTGCACTTTCAACAACAGAAGACAAGTATGTTGCTACTATAGAGGATACTAAAGAAATGATTTGGTTATAGAGATTTATGGAGGAATTAGGTAAGAAGAAGTACAATAGTAAGTTGTATAGTGACTTACAAAGTTCCATTCATCTTGCAAATAAATCAGCCTTCCATTCGAAGACTAAACATATACAACTCAAGTACCATTTCATAAGATCTGTTATGGAAAATGAACTGTTAAAGTTGGAAAATATACATACTAGCCAGAATCCTATAGACATGTTGACAAAGGTATTAATGAGAGAGAAACTTAGTTCCTTCTCGGTTTCCATTGTCCTTCAAGTATGAAGGTGAAGATGAGAAATTTTCTAGGTCCAAGGTTCAGACCATAGTCCAGCAAGTG
>LPNX010697412.1:181811-228385 GCA_001517045.1 Pseudotsuga menziesii
AAAATTATGAATAACAACCAAAGAGGTGGAAGAGGAGTTCTTAAGGATTATAGAAATATATTTGAACATGACAAACTATGTCTTGGAAATGAGATGCGAACATTATTTTCAAACTTTTTATGATGTTAGAAGGTACTTTCTAAAATTTAAAAGAAATATGATACTTGGATTTGAATATTAGAAGTCAACTTCGATTTGAATTTGAAAAGATAAGAAGTCCACTAAATGACGAAAAATGCATCAAAGTTGGCATCATGCTTCCCTGATGTCACTTCTCATCAAGTAAAACAACTTTTTCAGTCATGGGTAAAACAATCTAAGAAATCATTGATTTCAACACCAAGAGTAAGTATGCCCTATTTTTAAATGGTATATAATTTTTGTTTCATTTTATAGTTTGAGGGATCATAATGTGTGTTTAACTATTAATATGTTCTAGCAGTTCAATAATAGTCTTCCAAGATTAAGGCCATTAATAAAATATGGTGAAGAGGCTTATTGTGAATCACTTCTCATCAAGTAAAAAATATATTTCAGTCATGGGTAAAACAATCTAAGAAATCATTTATTTCAACACCAACAGTAAGTATGGTGAAGAGGCTTATCATGAATCACGTCACATTGGAATGAACAAGGAAAAAAATAATGTTCAAACAAGAAATAACAGTAAAAAGTAGGTGTTTTATCCAAGAGAAAAGTGGCAACGAAGATTGATCAAATAGAAGAAATGAGTGGGGAAACTGGTGTTAACATACCTATGATGGCAAGTAAGAATAGCTATAGAATCGGTGTTTCATCCTCAATAAATGAAGAAGGGAAACTCAGTGAAACATAAGAAGTGTATAGAGTAGTTTCTATTGGTATTCCAACAATGGAGGTTATGACTCACAATAAAAAGGGTGTTCCATGCTATATAAATGGTACATGGAAGAGTAGTGAAAGACAAGAATTTCAAGGGATAGTAGTTGATATCCAAATCATGGATGATGGGAATCCTAAAAAGATGGATGGCATTATAAGAAATAAGATACAAGCCAAAAATAAAAGGGTCCTAGATGATCAAAATGAAACATTGTATGGAAAATGGTGAAAGAAACTTATGCTGCAATAATATTGGGTAGTTATCTTTTGATACTGAAAATTTTATTCTATTGGGGTAGCATTTATGTTACCAATTTTTTGAAATGTAATAAATTCTAGAAGGTGTTAGCACCTTTTCAATTGTCATGACTTTTCTTAAAACCTTGTATTGAAGCGTTGTTAGTTGGTCCGATCATTCCCAAGTTATATTTTTTTTGCTCGAATTGTTTTGCTTTAATAAGTTGCCGTGGATAGATTATTTACATGATTACATAATCCCATAAATAAGTGTTTATATTACATAGAAATACTTTTCTAGAACCTCAGTTTAAATTATAGGCCATAATTCATTTGTTGATAGAACTTCAGACTTCTGGTAGAAAAAAGTGTGAAATTCTCAAAGAAGGCTCTATCGAAAGTTCCACGTTCTAGTGGCGAAATCTCGACCATGATCTAAAGAAGGCACTCGAGGAAATTTAAAATTCCCCATAAGAGGTAATGCATGGTGTCACGACTCAATTGCTGCAAGGTATACCCATGAAATCATGCAATTATTCTTAAAAGGTGATGAATTCATTTCAGACAGTTTTTATTGAGTATACATCTCATCATTTCACATCACAATGGCATGTGTCATTCCTAGATTTCCTGGTAATTCAACGAATGTTATAATGATAAGTTTTCTCTTGATTTGATTTCCATGCACACTAAATCATAAATGCAAGAAGATAATTTTAAGGAACCTCTCCTTTGTTTGAAACCCGAGTTTCTTTTATAATTTCACTACAACTGATGGCATACCAGTGAAAAATTAGAAAGTAAAAGGCTTGCAAAATAATGGGGAAGAAAGGAGGAAAATATTTTTGTCATGAAACAGAGGGCATTGAATGGTTTGAATACTATACATAATGTCCTAAGAAATTCAAGAAAGCAAGGTATTTTGACCTGTGTGAAAAAATGTAGGGTTTCAATAATGAAGTTGCAGATGCATTTGTAGAGAGGTTGATGGTTGGACAGTGGAATTGGGAAGTTTAAAACTCCAAGTAAGATAGGAATCTATCGTTGTTGCGACCATTCTTCCAATGTATCGTGAAACATGGTTTAAAAAACAAGGTATCAATGCAAATTACAACCAGTTTTTTAAAGCAGAACACAAAGATCTCAATTGAAAAAAAAAGCGTTCCTAGGAGCTTCTTCCACAACTTCTGGAGGTAGCAATTTCCGTTCTTTATGTGGAAATGGATTAGGGATTGTACTAGACATGACTAAATTTATGAAAAGTTATGGTCTGCAGTCATGACAAGATGCCCAAACATGATACATAGGTTAAACATGGGATCTCTAAATCCGAAATCAACACTAAAAAAAGAACTCTAGCTTTATAGCCATAATATAAATGCTATACTAACCTTTAGTAAGAATATTTGATTTATTTTGTTCTTATCACCAAGGTTATGGAGTTGAATACACAACAAAATTAAATCTTGTGAGTGCCATATTATTTGTAATTGGTAATCGCTCCAATATGATATGGAATTAAATTATTGTAACACAAAAATTAGAAAAGTTGAATGAACAAGCCTTATAAAAACATATAAATGAGACAAAAAGGGATTTTCAAAAATTGCATTCATTAAACTTCATGAAACATTGGGAAAGGTCCTTTGAACATGGAATAATATAAATTCTATAGTAACCTTTAGTAAAAGTCTTTTATTTCCCAGTGTGGCATGCATGGGTGGGGAGATCCTTTCCTAGGGGGACACACAAGAATTTATTTTTCTTGGAGCATTGGAATAGAAACTAATAACCAAGCAGAGCCTTTGTCTCTATTATAGGGAATTTTCATTGAAAATAATAGAGATATATGCTCCCTAATCTTGGAGGACTCAAGAATGATCTTCAACATGATACGAGCCAACAATTACCCAAAATACATGGGGATTCTTTCCATAATCAAAAAAATTTACACAGAGATATAAGCATTTGAAGAAACAAGTTCTTTTTGTATCCTTTTGGAAAACAATGTGGGGTTAGAGAGGAAATAAAACAAGGCTGCAAGGGATCAAGTGGAAGTACTAGGAAGTACTAAGAATAAAAGGTATTCAATCAATACAACATATGCTAAAATACTTGGAGATTTTAGACCCAAGGGGGCAAAAAATAAATACTAGTGCTCTCAAGAAAAAAAATATGTGGAATCCACTTCCCCAAATTAATAAATGGAGATAAGTGGATGTGAGTAAACATTGCAGGAAATGGATCCATAGAGTAAGTAAAAGTAAAAGTAAAGGTACAAAGCTCCAATCGTATTTACAGTGCTAGTACTTATCATTTTTTCCATTTCTTTTAGTAATTTCAATCATATTGTTTTATGGTTATTTACTCTTTCCATTGTCGTTGGCAGGTGAAATCTCGTTTGTGCCATTAAAGAAATCTCGTTTGTGCCACTAAAGGAAGGAGGGTAGGCACCGGGTAAGAAAATGGGTTTCGTAGCTCCAGCCCTATCTGAGTTCTAGAAGAGAAAATCCCTCTTTAATGCCATATTTGTGAACCTTCTATCTTAGTTAGAAAACTTATGTATGGCTTATACAATTAGATCATCGTTGTCGACAGGGAATGAATACCTCTTTTGTATGGCTTCTCCGGTTATCCCGATATTTGTTGTATAAGTTTTTTTATACTGTTAATATTAGAACTCCAGTGGCCCTTTGGCCTATAACTAACATTCTTATACGGCGCTCCTGATAAAAGCAAATTTAAGATTTTAAAAACATGCACATAAAAATTATTCCCAGCCCAGTCGGTCAAGTTTCTCAGTGTTACGTCGACAGCTCTTCAGTGTGAGGTCGACAGGAGATGGACCCTTCAGATAGGACTGTCTGGATGGTTGAATGAAAAACAAAAATAAAGAAAATGAAAAGCAGACTAAATTCAGCTACCCTAATTTCCATACACAACAATGTGATATAAATATATATCCTAATAAGGCGGACGAGCGCTGGTAGCCCAAGCGGGGGCATGAGACTGAAGCTGGTTGTTGATGGGATTGCTGTAGATTGCCATTCGACTGCCAGAATCATTTTGTGGCGCGCTTTCGTGCACTGTTGACGCTGCCATAGCTCCCTGATTGCCCTGTAATTGTGATTGGGTGTTGGAGACCGTGCCGCTGCCGCTCGTAACGCAGAGCCCCATCTGAGTCCGCTGCACAAAGTCCAGAACGCTCTCCCCAATATCGCAACCCGCGGCCACCTTCAGAATGCGAGGTATCATGGCACATTTTCTTTGTCCCGGGTTATGCTAATGGGAAGCTTCGCCTTATTCTTCGACCCTAGCGGACGACCCCTCGGCTTCGTCCCGGAGCCTCCCTCCGCACCACCAACACCATCACCACCGGAGGACGGCTGTATATTGATTTGCGTTTCTGAATCATTGCTGCGGCTTTCTTCTTCTTCAGGAGTCTGGTAGAAAGTGAAAGTGCGCATGAGAGGAAATGGAATTCAGCCATCACCCAATGTAAAAGTATATAAATAGAAACAAAACAATGTAAAGCAACACCCAAAAGTCAAAATGGTATTTTGTACCTCAAAATAGCGGGCTGAGCCATCCATGTCGCCGTATCCTCTATTCATCATTGCAGCAGCAGCAACGTGCTTTAAACAATATAATAGTCGCCAAAGAACCAGTCGAGCAAACTGCGTTAAACAATATAATATTCACCACAGAGCCAGTCCACGAATCCAACAAGTGTCTATTGTATATATACTGCTTGGACTTGCTTGTGGTAGGTTCTATCTAGTGTGGTGGGCTTGCTTCTGGCTGGGTGGGCTTGGCAAAAGTTGAAAGGTGAGGTGAAAGGCTAAGGCAGAAGGTGAAGGGTTACTGGCAACTGGTGAAGGATTCTCTCAGGGAGAGCGAGGAACCAGTTGCCAGTAACCCTTCACCTTCTGCCTTGGCCTTTCACCTCACCTTTCAACTTTTTCCAAGCCCACCAAGCCAGAAGCAAGCCCACCACACTAATAGAACCTACCACAAGCAAGTCCAAGTAGTATATATATAATAGACACTTGTTGGATTCGTGGACTGGCTCTGTGGTGAATATAATATTGTTTAACGCAGTTTGCTCGACTGGTTCTTTGACTATTATATTGTTTAATGCACGTTGCTGCTGCAATGATGAATAGAGGATACGGCGACATGGATGAGTCAGCCAGCTATTTTGAGGTACAAAATACCATTTTAACTTTTGGGTGTTGCTATACATTGTTTTGTTTTTATTTATATAATTTACATTGGGTGATTGGCGGAATTCCATTTCCTCTCTCTCATGCGCACTTTCACTTTCTACCGGACTCCTGAAGAAGACGAAAGCCGCAGCAATGATTCAGAAACGCAGATCAATATACAGCCGTCCTCCGGTGGTGGTGGTGGTGGTGGTGGTGGTGCGGAGGGAGGCTCCGGGACGAAGCCGAGGGGTCGTCCGCTAGGGTCGAAGAATAAGCCGAAGCTTCCCATTAGCATAACCCGGGATAAAGAAAATGCCATGATACCTCGCATTCTGAAGTTGGCCGTGGGTTGCAATATTGGGGAGAGCGTTCTGGACTTTGTGCAGCGGACTCAAATGGGGCTGTGCGTTACGAGCGGCAGCGGCACAGTCTCCAGCGTGATCCTGCGACGAGCCATTGTCCCAGGATTCATCGAGTGCCGTGGCGAGTTATTGTCGATGTCGGGCATGTATCTTTTGGTTCCCTCTTCGTCCTCCTGCACCGAGGGTCTGACTATAAGCTTGGCCGTGGCCGGGTCGCAAGGAAAGGTCGTCGGAGGAAGTGTGATGGGCGACTTCATCGCGGCCGGACCGGTTACCATCATAGCGGCTTCGTTTACGAATCCCCAGTATCACCGCATGCCCGCAGAAGTAGACGAAGAAAACGCAGCGAACACCCAATTACAATTACAATTACAATTACAGGGCAATCAGGGAGCTATGGCAGGGTCAACAGTACACGGAAGCGCGCCACAAAATGATTCTGGTAGTCGAATGGCAATCTACAGCAATCCCATCAACAACCAGCTTCTGTCTCACGCCCCCGCTTGGGCTACCAGCGCTCGTCCGCCTTATTAGGATATATATTTATATCTCATTGTTGTGTATGGAAATTAGGGTAGCTGAATTTAGTCTGCGATTCATTTTCTTTATTTTTGTTTTTCATTCAACCATCCAGACAGTCCTATCTGAAGGGTCCATCTCCTGTCGACCTCACACTGAAGAGCTGTCGACGTAACACTGAGAAACTTGACCGACTGGGAGCGCCGTTTAATCGTTCTTCTGGTTTATATAAGAATGTTAGTTATAGGCCAAAGGGCCACTGGAGTTTTAATATTAACAGTGTAAAAAAGCTTATACAACATATATCGGGATAACCCTAGAAGCCATACAAAAGAGGTATTCATTCCCTGTCGACAACGATGATCTAATTGTATAAGCCATACATAAGTTTTCTAACCAAGATAGAAGGTACACAAACATGGCATTAAAGAGAGATTTTCTCTTCTAGATAGGGCTAGAGCTACGAAACCCATTTTCTTACCCGGTGCCTACCCTCCTCCTTCCTTTAGTGGCACAAACGAGATTTCTTTAATGGCACAAACGAGATTTCACCTGCCAACGACAATGGAAAGAGTAAATAACCATAAAACAATATGATTGAAATTACAATATGATTGAAATTACTAAAAGAAACGGAAAAAATGATAAGTACTAGCACTGTAAATACGATTGTTAGCTCAACAACAGAGAGAAGAGTTGACTTCACGAGCCCACTGATAGAGCTTTGTACCTTTACTTTTACTTACTCTATGGATCCATTTCCTGCAATGTTTACTCACATCCACCATGGTGGATCTCCATTTATTAATTTGGGGAAGTGGATTCCACATATTTTTTTTCTTGAGAGCACCAGTATTTTATTTTTTTGCCCCCTTGGGTCTAAAATCTCCAAGTATTTTAGCATATGTTGTATTGATTGAATACCTAGTACTTCCACTTGATCCCTTGTAGCCTTGGTTTATTTCCTCTCTAACCCTACATTGTTTTCCAAAAGGATACAAAAAGAACTTGTTTCTTCAAATGCTTACATCTCTATGTTAATTTTTCTAATTATGGAAAGAATCCCCGTGTATTTTGGGTAATTGTTGGCTCGTATCATGTTGAAGATCATTCTTGAGTCCTCCAAGATTAGGGAGCATATATCTCTATTATTTTCAATGAAAATTCCGTATAATAGAGACAAAGGCTCTGCTTGGTTATTAGTTTCTATTCCAATGCTTCAAGAAAAATAAAATCTTGTGTGTCCCCCTAGGAAATGATCTCCCCACCCATGCATGCCAGGTTGGGAAATCAAAGGCTTTTACTAAAGGTTACTGTAGAATTTATATTATTCCATGTTTCAAAGGACCTTTCCCAATGTTTCATGAAGTTTAATGAATGCAATTTTTGAAAATTCCTTTTTGTCTTATCTGTTTTTATAAGGCTTGTTCATTCAACTTTTCTAATTTTTGTGTTACAATAATTTCATATAATATTGGAGCGATTACCAATTTCAGATAATATGGCACTCACAAGATTTAATTTTGTTGTGTATTCAACTCCATATCCTTGGTGATAAGGACAAAATAAATCAAATATTCTTACTAAAGGTTAGTATAGCATTTAATTATGGCTATAAAGCTAGATTTCTTTTTTCAGTGTTGATTTTGGATTTAGAGATCCCATGTTTAACCTATGTATCATGTTTGTGCATCTTGTCATGACTGCAGACCATAACTTTTCATAAATTTAGTCATGTCTAGTACAATCCCTAATCCATTTCCACATAAAGAACAGAAATTGCTACCTCCAGAAGTTGTGGAAGAAGCTCCTAGGAATGCTTTTTTTTTCAATTAAGATCGTGGTGTTCTGCTTTAAAAAACTGGTTGTAATTTTCATTGATACCTTGTTTTTTAAACCATGTTTCACCATACATTGGAAGACTGGTCGCAACAACGATAGATTCCTATCTTACTTGGAGTTTTAAACTTCCCAATTCCACTGTGCAACCATCAACCTCTCTACAAATGCATCTGCAACTTCATTATTGAAACCCTACATTTTTTCACATAGGTTGAATTACCTTGCTTTCTTGAATTTCTTAGGACATTATGTATAGTATTCAAACCATTCAACGCCCTCTGGTTCATGACAAAAATATTTTCCTCCTTTCTTCCCCATTATTTTGCAAGCTTTTTGCTTTCTAATTTTGCACTAGTATGCCATCAGTTGTAGTGAAATTATAAAAGAAACTCGGGTTTCAAACAAAGGAGAGGTTCCTTAAAATTATCTTCTTGCATTTATGATTTAGTGTGCATGGAAATCATATCAAGAGAAAACTTATCATTATAACATTGGTTGAATTAACAGGAAATCTAGGAATGACACATGCCATTGTGATGTGAAATGATGAGATGTATACTCAATAAAAAATGTTTGAAATGAATTCATCACCTTTTAAGAATAATTGCATGATTTCATGGGTATACCTTGCAGCAATTGAGTCGTGACACCATGCATTACCTCTTATGGGGAATTTTAAATTTCCTTGAGTGCCTTCTTTAGATCATGGTCAAGATTTCGCCACTGGAACGTGGAACTTTCGATAGAGCCTTCTTTGAGAATTTCACTCTTTTTTCTACCAGAAGTGTGAAGTTCCATCAACAAATAAATTATGGCCTGTAATTTAAACCTAGGTTCTAGAAAAGTATTTCTATGTAATATAAACACTTATTTATGGGATTATGTAATCATGTAAATAATCTATCCATGGCCACTCATTAAAGCAAAACAATTGGAGCAAAAAAAATATAACTTGGGATTGATCAGACCAACTAACAAGGCTTCAATACAAGGTTTTAAGAAAAGTCATGAAAATTGAAAAGGTGCTTACACCTTCTAGAATTTATTACATTTTGAAAAATTGGTAACATAAATGCTACCCCAATAGAATAAAATTTTCAGTATCAAAAGATAACTACAAAATATTATTGCAGCATAAGTTTCTTTCACCATTTTGCATACAATGTTTCATTTTGATCATCTAAGACCCTTTTCTTTTTGGCTTGTCTCTTATTTCTTATAATGGCATCAATTTTTTTAGGATTCCCATCATCCAAGATTTGGATATCAACTACTATCCCTTGAAATTCTTGACTTTCACTACTCTTCCATGTACCATTTATATAGCATGGAACACCCTTTTTATTGTGAGTCATAACCTCTATCGTTGGAATACCAATAGAAACTGCTCTGTACACTTCTTATGTTTCACTGAGTTTCCCTTCTTCATTTCTTGAGGATGAAACACTAATTCTATAGTAATTCTTAATTGCAATCATAGGTATGTTAACACCAGTTTCCCCACTCATTTCTTCTATTTGATCAATCTGCATTGCTACTTTTCTCTTGGATAAAACACTTACTTTTTACTGTTATTTCTTGTTTGAACATTATTTTTTTCCTTGTTTGTTCCAATGTGATGTGATTCATGATAAGCCTCTTCACCATACTTACTGTTGGTGTTGAAATAAATGATTTCTTAGATTGTTTTACCCATGACTGAAATATATTTTTTACTTGATGAGAAGTGATTCACGATAAGCCTCTTCACCATATTTTATTAATGGCCTTAATCTTGGAAGACTATTATTGAACTGCTAGAACATATTAATAGTTAAACACACATTATGATCCCTCAAACTATAAAATGAAACAAAAATTATATACCATTTAAAAATAGGGCATACTTACTATTGGTGTTGAAATCAATGATTTCTTAGATTGTTTTACCCATGACTAAAAAAGTTGTTTTACTTGATGAGAAGTGACATCAGGGAAGCATGATGCCAACTGTGATGCATTTTTCGTCATTTAGTGGACTTCTTATCTTTTCAAATTCAAATCGAAGTTGACTTCTAATATTCAAATCCAAGTATCTTATTTCTTTTAAATTTTGGAAAGTACCTTCTAACATCATAAAAAGTTTGAAAATAATGCTCGCATCTCATTTACAAGACACATTTTGTCATGTTCAAATATATTTCTATAATCCTTAAGAACTCGTCTTCGACCTCTTTGGTTGTCATTCAAAATTTTCATTTCCCTATGCTTATGTTCCATTCCTTCATTCCTTAACCATCCTAAAGTATAAGGATTAACATTCATATTCATCTAAATATCATGATCTTCTTGGATATGCATATAAGGAACCATCTCATCTCCTAAACAACAAGAACGCAATCCAAGCCAATCACTGGCAAGGAATCCAATGTTGTGATGATAGTGGATCAATTTTTTTTATCATGAATGAATAATATCACCATGTTGAATTACATAATAATATGAGCTATTAGAAATTAGTGTACCTTTCCTCATATTTGTTAGACAAATAACATCACAGAGCAATAAAAATAAACATTAAACAAGATGCAAATATTAAAACAAATTACAAGAGAGACACATATATAATGTGGTTCACACAAGATTGGATACGTCCACACATAAATTTTAAGACCAAAAAATGAAGGGATACAACCTGCAACAACCCCACTGCACTTGCTCTTCACTCTCTCACAATATCTCTCACACAATCACAGATATTATTTTACAATGCTACAATACAATACACAACCATGTTAGAATTCCTTCCTTTATAAAGGGAATACCATGGTAAAATTCCATGAGACTCCCAAAACCATGGGCCCGTAAATCATCCATTATTGACCAAGTCATGACTCTAAAATTAAAGTATTTTAAAAGGCATTTTCATAAATTTTCACTGTGGGACCGTTGCCCTGAACCCCTGCGAAGGGGGGCTCCAAAAATAGCGCCCCCCCCCACCCCTAGCCCCCCCCTTAAGGTGTTGGGATCCAAACAATGATGAAATAACATCTCTGAATCATGAACATCAAGCTCCAAAACAAACAATATTCCACTTGGATACTAATCACAAACCATAGTTTCCTTTTTCTTGATTTTCTTGGTCGTTTTGAGAACCATGGTCTTCCTTGGTTACGTTTTCCCATAGATTGTGCCATTTTCCGTTAGAAAAATATTTATCCTCACTGTATGCTTATTATCGTAAGGCAGAATAACTAGTTTGACAGTTTTCTTTGGCGGTGGGGGTTTTTGAACCTGCATTTTTTAGTTGTTATGTTTGTTTTATTCCACTCCAAAAGATTGAAGGGTTGGTGTAGACAAGCGTTAGGCTATCTGCACCACCCATTTTTGGGTTATTCATGGCTGTCCAAGGGGGGTTTCGTTTTTTCGTATGCGTTTACCCTATTTTTATGGGATGGTGACAGTTTTCAATATTTTGGTCAAGTTAGGATGTTCCGCATTGAAGAACACAGTATAGGGTCTCGCTTTGAGGATGAACCTTAATGATAGTGTGGTTCATGCTTTACTGGAGGACTTAGATTAGTTCGAATGCAGTGCAGGTTAATGATGAGTTTTTCTATCAGGGTTGTGTTCTTAGTTACAGGCGATGGACTTAGAAGATTTTAAGACACAACTTGCAGGAGTTTCTTTGCCTTGTTATTTTTTCTTTTCATGCATTAATGCTCTGTATAGTTTATTTTAAGAATGCATATGGAAGAGGTAAATAGTTTGATACAATTTTTATTCATTACTAAAACACTTACTAAAGCTCAAATGGTCTAAGAACATACTGTGTTTATGACAGGGTGACTATTGCAAAGGAGATATGTCTAAAAGACAAAAGAAGAAGGCTCCAGTTGTGGAAGGAGAACCAGAGGTTGAAATAATCACCAAGGTTGAATACATATATGAAGATACCAAAGCTACCACCATGGTAGAGCCAAATTATAAATGGGGTGAAATATACAGGATGATTGTAGATCAGAATGTGCCTGATGTAGGATTTGAAGAGCTGAATATTTATGCAAATATCGAGAAATCGGCTCTTATGAAAGTTGCCACAAGACCAGAGTTGTTCCCATGCTCATAGGTGATCGGTTGGATCCTGCCTATGACAGATGTGACTACAATGATCCTTGAAAATACTGCTAAATATGGATACGCTGCATATAGCCCTGCTTATGTCTCAATGGCATATCACCTGCCTCCTGCTTAGATTTACCTAACAAAAAGCTGGTTAAAAGAGACAGCTATTGACCTGGTAGAAACAATAAAAAGAATGATGATACCAGGGAAGAACTTTCAAACCAGGCCATCAAGAGAATATGATGCATCCACTCTCAAGACCCCTTATAGATTTATAGCACTGATGCTGAATAGAATTTTTGGGAGAGCTCACGAAAAAAGCTTCAAATTGGGATGGATACCAATTATTTTCTATGTGGCCACTCAAGGAACCATATTCAATTGGGAAAACATAGTGTCCAATAGCCTCTCAACATGCATATCTTCAGCCTTGGGAGGAGTGTCATAGAATAAGTTAGAGTTCTACATGAGCTCTATCCTAGTTAACTGTATACTATGTACCCAGTCTTTTTTAGCCTTGAGGTGTAATTGGGATAGAGAAAGGACCCCGGTATACACTGCATATAAATTATTTTGGGCACACAAATACCATGGCTACTACAGAGAACTATGTGAACACTTCATTATCCCGTTGTACACTCTAATTTTCCTAACTGAGTGCAACTACAGGTCCGAAGAAGCGTTCAAGGTTATTAAGGAATATGGAGACTACTATTTAACTGAGGAAGGTATGTATATCAGAATGCATGGGGGTTCCAAAGCACCTTCTCTACTCCCTGAATATGCCACCTACATAAAGAGGTAGTCAGGCAGTTATGTCTTGATGGTGTGGGGAGTTTTTTGTTCGAGCATAAAAAGGCATCATTTCCTGCCATACCTTTCTGGCTAGGGAGTTATAAGTTCTCAAAGGTAAAACAGACTGCAGAATTTGTGCAGGAGCTGGAGCACTTCCATTTTGGTGAGATGAAATTTTACAGGAATGACTCCCAGAATAAGGTATCAGAACACTGCAAAGAGGCAAACATTCATTTTGAGTATACTAACTTCTGGCACAAGGACGAAGAAACCTTCAGAATATGACTGCCTTAAAGAAGAGATTTCAACAGAAAATCACTACTGTGGGCGGAAAAGGAAAAACTGTACAAAAGACTAAGACAACTGAAGAAGAAGAGGCCAAAAAGAGAGAAGAAATGCTAGAAGACTAGCACAAGAGGCAGAAATTTGGATGAATAAAGAAAAAAAAAAAGAAAGAGAGCTGCAGAGGAAGCAACAAAGAAGAAAGAGGAGGAGAGAAAAAGGAAGGAAGAAGCAGAGATAAAGAAAAGAAAAGAAGAAAGTGAAGGTCTGAGATTAACAACATCTAAAAAAGATCAACAAACCACTGAGCAAATGGATACGTCGGGGGAACATGATCATATAGACCAAGGGCTTGGACAAGATAATCCTAATCCCTAGGAGCCTCCTGCAACTTCTGGTAGCACTCAAGGGAAGCTGTGTTTTCTGGAATGAATTTGATACCTTTCATGCAGAAAGAAGGAGAAGATGTCCCTAATTTCAGCACCATTTTCTATGACAAGAAAAAGAAAAGGATTGTTAAAAGGACCGAGAGAAAGGTTGAAACAAGAGGGCAATCAGGAAAAATGATAACTGACAATACTTTGGTGTATGGGATAGATGCAGATCCAAGATTGACAGCAAGAGATGAGGTGGCGTTAACCCAAGCTACTGAAGATAATGTACATAGGCTGATGATGGATCTTGAGCAGTCCAAAAGGAATGTAGCTCAATTAAAAGAAACACTGAATAAAGAGAGAGATGAAGGTCATAAGTTGAAGAGGAAATTTGAGGACATGCAGAATGAAGTGAGGACTTCAAAGACGGAACTCCAAACTCTGCAAGCCAATAAGGAGGCTTTAGAAGTTTTTGTAGAGAAAATAGAAAAGGATGCTTAGAACAGCTTAGTATAATTACAGAGGCTACAACTAGAGCATCAAGTGTTGAAAAGTGAGAAAACTGACCTTTAGGTGTCTTACAAAACTCTAAGTACAGAGAAGGTCCAGTTGCAAAACAAGGTAATTGAGTTAGAATCAGAGAAGGTTGCCACTGAAGAAAGACAGAAACAATATCTAATGTAGGTATCAATTTTGGAAGGATAGAATTCTTCATTGACAACATCACTGAAAGATGCTATGGAATAGAAGACAGATGTCCAACCTTTGAAGGAACATGTTCTAGCTCAAAGGAGGAAGATCCAGCATTTGCAAATTTGTGTTGAGGAAGGAAGATGTAAGATTTTACAAATAGATAGCAGATTGGAAGAGATTTTGGATACTATGTCTTATTTTTTGGATAGATCTCAGGAGATTCTAGATATTCTGACAGGAAGAATAGTGTATATAGAAACAAATGAGGAACCTCTTGCAGAGCTACCAGTTAAATATCGGTATATTTTAAAGCATGATTATGATTTATTGGAGTTTGCCATCAATATTGTAGAAGAATTCAAGAAAAATGTAAGGAAAAAAAGGATTATGTGCTAAATACTATAGAAGAGTGCTGGTCACATACAATAGATGCTAGGTTTCCGTAGAAAAAAGATTGTTTGCGATACCAGAACATGAGCTATTCATTGAACATATACAGAACAGGTATCAGGAAGACGAGCAGGAGATCCAACAAGTCAAGGATCTAGATGAATAGGTTCTGAAGAAGGCAGTGGCTCATGTAGCAGTAAGTATCCACTTACTAGAAGAACATCTGTTCCTGAGTCCGGCAAGAATAGAAGTAGTTAAGAATCAGGCTGCTAAGTATGATATAAATATCCATTTTCTTGAACCCTCCAATTTTGAAGGCATAGCAACAGAGGCCCATGCATGGAAAAAGTTCATCAATGACCAAGCGGGCCCCTCTTCTTAAAGTGTTCTATAAAATTTTGATTTAAAATGTAATATATTGTATAAATTATGAGCACTTACTACAAGACAAAATTTTGGGATTGAGAGTTTGGGGAAGCCCAAAAGTCATTGAGGGGCAGCCCAAAGGTTTTGCTTTTTTGTATAAATATAGGAGAGTTTAGATGTAAAGGGGGACTTATTTCCCAAGCAATTTTTGAGAGTATATTGTAAGAAGAACTACTTCCTTTCACAATAAAGAATTACAAGTTTTTGCTGGACTATGCTCTAAACCTTGGACCTAGAAAATTTCTCATCTTCACCTTCATACTTGAAGGACAATAGAAACCAAGAAGGAACTAAGTTTCTCTCTCGTTACTCCCTTTGTCAACATGTCCACAGGATTCTGGCTAGTATGTATCTTTTCCAAATTTAACAGTTAATCTTCCATAACAGATCTTATGAAATGGTACTTGAGTTGTATATGTTTAGTCTTCGAATGGAAGGCTAATTTCCTTGCAAGATGAATGGAACTCTGCAAGCCACTATACAACTTACTATTGTCCTTCTTCTTACCTAATTCCTCCATAAATATCTACAACCGAATCATTTCTTTAGTATCCTCTATAGTAGCAACATACTTTTCTTTCGTTGTTGAAAGTGCAACAACCTTTTTCAATTTTGAAATCCAACTTACTGTTGTTCCATCTATAGTAAAAATATACTATGTGGCCCTCCTCTTACTATATTTATCACCTTCCATATCTGCATCAACATATTCCTGTACAACAGTGTCTGAAAATCCAAAACATAATGCATGAGAAGGGGTACCTCTCAAATACCTAAGAATCCATTGTACTGCTTTCCATTGGTCTTTACCTGCATCGTTCATATACCTTCTCACAACTCCCACTGCATGTGCAATATATGGTCTTTGTAACACCCCAGTTTTGACCTCGTTTGCATTTAATAAAATGATGTAAATAATCATGGTGTGGAGCTAGGAAAAAAGCCCCACCATTGATTTAGTGTTATTCTTCAGTAATTAAGGTTGGGTTGGTGATATTTTATGCCAGTTGAACATTAAAGTTTGGGTAGTATGTTAAAATTGAAATATTAATTAAAAAACCTACATCCAGCTATGTCAACTCAACTAAATGAGATGGGGGAATTATTTTCCTAAGGATAAAGGAGTGGGGGATTGGAAGAGTGGGGCAGAAATTCGAAATGGGTAGAGCACCATTTTGGAAAAACATTTTTTTTAATTTCTTGAGCAAGAAAACACAAAAACATCTTCCTTTCCCTCATGCATGGAAATTTTCATATTCCCCTCACAATTTTTAACTGGGGGTAATTTTTTGGGGACCCCAATATTTATTCACGCAGCAAGAAAAACCACTCTATGTCTGAACCCTGGAGGATTCTCTCCAGTTCTGCGATTTTGTTTTCCCTTCACGATTTTCTCCTGTTCGGCAATCTGTTTTCTTTCATGATTTTGGTTTTCCTGTTGGGAATTGTTCTCTTTCACATTTTTCTCTAGTTTGCTAGTCATTTTCCTAAACAGGAATGCCCTGAATCCAATTTGGTGTTTTTGATTAAATTGGCCAACAACGTTTTCGTTTTGGTATTTTTTAGCATTCGGTCTGGCACTGTGTTGCATCTGAAACTATTTACCAAATTTCTAAAAAAAATTGGACCCTCCTTTTTATTTTGTCTAGCTCAGGTTTGTTGCTTTCTTTTGACCTTTGGGAAGTCAGATGATTGGTTGACTATTTTTCCCGCTGTTTCGGAGGTTAAACAAGCTAGTATTACCGCTGTAGAGCCAAAAATCTTTTGAACACTTAACGTTCTTTATTTTTTGATGATTTTATTTATCGCTATCGAAAGACAGTTGAAGATTGAGTTGGGGCATTAGTTCTCTATGCCTCCGACGTTTTGGAAGGGAAACGACGAACAATTCTTTTTCTTGCTGAATCTATGGCATTTATTACCTTGTGGTTTTATTGTTTAAACCCTTGACTGTCGATGAATTGATTTCGCTTTATCGCTACCGAAACGATTTTTTGAGGTTTAAGTCATCGACCTGTAGCATGTAAAGCTTTCGATCACCGATGGTTTTATGATTCATGGGACCCGTAGTTGGTTTATTGCCCGACGTTTAGTGCTTCCGACCGCGGATAGGGTTTTTTCCCGCCGATTCTTTTACCGAGGGTTTTATATAAGAGGTGGAGCATTATTTTATTATTATTCTTGTTGAGATTTGCGTTTTTGCTCTGATTCTTGTTGATTGAGCTTTTTAGCATGCCCAACTGTCCAGATTTCATTCAATTGGCGTGCTGCCGTGGAGGTTTTGGGTCATCCCACCGACTGCACAATGTTTTGCGAGATAGGCCAACCACAGTTTCCTTTTTCTTAATTTTATTGGTCATTTTGAGAACCATGGTCTTCCCTAGTTAGGTTTTCTCGTAGATTGTGCCATTTTTCGTTAGAAAAATATTTATCCTCACGGTATGCTTATTGTCGTAAGGAAGAATAACTAGTTTGATAGTTTTCATTGGTGGCGGGGGTTTTTGAACCTGCGTTTTTGAGCCAATATGTTTGTTTTATACCACTCTGAAAGATTGAAGGGTTGGTGTAGACAAGCGTTACGCTGTCTGCACCACCCATTTTTGGGTTGTTCATTGCCATCCGGGGGGTTTTCATTTTTTTGTATGTGTTTACCCTATTTTTATGGGAAAGCAGGGGTTTTCAATATTTTGGTCAAGTTAGGATGTTCTGCAATGAAGAACACAGTATAGGATCTCGCGTTTGAGGATGAACCTTAATGATAGTGTGGTTCATGCTTTACCAAAGGAGTTAGATTAGTTCGAATGCAATCCGGGTTAATGATGAGTTTTTATATCAGGGTTGTGTTCTTAGTTACAGGCGGTGGACTTAGAAGATTTTAAGACACAACTTGTAGGAGTTTCTTTGCGTTGTTATTTTTTCTTTTCATGCATTAATGCTCTGTATAGTTTATTTTAAGAATGCATATGGAAGAGGTAAATAGTTTGATATAGTTTTTCTTCATCACTAAAACACTTACTAAAGCTCAAATGGTCTAAAAGCATACTGTGTTTATGACAGGGTGACTTTGCACAAAGGAGATATGTCTAAAAGACAAAAGAAGAAGGCTCTAGTTGTGGAAGGAGAACTAGAGGTTGAAATCATCACCAAGGTTGAATACATATATGAATATACCAAAGCTACAACCGAGGTAGAGCCAGATTATAAATGTGGTGAAATATATAGGATGATTGTAAATCAGAATGTGCCTGATGTAGGATTTGAAGAGCTGACTATTTATGCAAATATCAAGAAATCGACTCTTATGAAAGTTTCCACAAGATTGTTCCCATGCTCAAAGGTGATCGGTTGGATTCTGCCTAGGGAAGATGTGACTATGATGATCCTTGAAAATACTGCTAAATAGTGATACACTGCATACAACCCTACTTATGTCTCAAAGGCATATCACCTGCCTCTTGCTCAAATTTACCTAACATAAAGCTGGTTAAAAGAGAGAGTTATGGACCTAGTAGAAACAGTAAAAAGAATGATGATACCAGGGAAGAAATTTTAAACCAGGCCATCAGGAGAATATGATACATCCACTCTCGGGACCCTTTATAGATTTATAGCACTAATACTGCATAGAATTTTTGGGAGAGCTTCATATGCCACTGATTATCTGTTGCATAGAGAGGTAGTTAGGCAGGTATATATTGATGGTGTGGGGAGTTTTTTGTTTGAGCATAAAAAGGCAGCATTTCTTTCCTTACGTTTCTGGCTACGGAGTTATAAGTTCTCAAAGGTAAAACATACCGCAGAATTTGTGCAGGAGCTGGAGCACTTCCATTTTTGTGAGATGAACTTTCATAGGAATGACTCCCGGAATAAGGTAGAAGAATAGTGCAAAGAGGCAAACCTTCATTTTGAGTATACTAACTTCTGGGACAAGGACGAAGAAACCTTTAGGAGTGCAAAGAATATGATTGCCTTAAAGAAGAGATTTAAATAGAAAATCACTACTGTGAGAGGAAAAGGCAGAACTGTATAGAAGACTAAGACAACTAAAGAAGAAGAGGCCAGAAAGAGAAAAGAATATGCTAGAAGACTAGCACAAGAGGCATAAAGTTGGATGAAGAAAGAATAAGAAGAAAGAAAGAGAGTTGCAGAGGAAGCAACAAAGAAGGAAGAGGAGGAGAGAAAAAGGAAGGAAGAAGTAGAGATAAAGAAAAGACAAGAAGAAAGTGAAGGTCTGAGATTAACAGGATCTAAAAAATATGAACAGACCACTGAGCATATGGATACACTGGGGGAACATGATCATATAGACCAACGGCTTGGACAAGATAATCCTGATCCCTAGGAGCCTGCTGCAACTTCTGGCAGCACTCAAGGGAAAGCTGTGTTTTCTGGAATTAATTTGATACCTTTCATGCAGAAAGAAGGATAGGAGGTCCCTGATTTCAACACCATTTTCTATGGCAAGGAAAAGAAAAGGATTGTTAAAAGGACCGAGAAAAATGTTGAAATAGGATGACAACTGGGAAAAATGATAACTGATAAGACTTTGGTGTATGGGACAGATGCAGATCCTATATTGAAAGCAAGAGCTGGGGTAGCGTTAACCCAAGCTACTGAAGGTAATGTAGATAGGCTGGTGACATATCTTGAGCAATCCAGAACGAATGTATCTCAATTAAAAGAAACAGTGAAGAAAGAGAGAGATGAAGGCCATAAATTGAGGAAGAAATTTGAGGACATGCATAATGAAGTGAGGAATTCAAAGACAGAACTCCAGACTCTGCAAGAAATTAAGGAGGCTTTAGAAGTTTCTGTAGAGAAAATAGAAAAGGATGCTCATAATAGTTAGCAGAATTACAGAGGCTACAGCTAGAGCATCAAGTGTTGAAAAGTGAGAAAACTGACCTTCAGGTGTCTTAGGAAACTCTAAGTGCAGAGAAGGTCCAGTTGCAAAACAAGGTAATTGAGTTAGAATCAGAGAAGGATTCCACTGAAGAAAGAGAGAAACAGTATCAAATGCAGGTAGCAGTTTTGGAAGGACAGAATGCTTCATTGAAAACATCACTGAAAGATGCTATTGAACAGAAGACAGATGTCCAACCTTTGAAGGAACATGTTCTAGCTCAAAGGAGGAAGATCCACCATTTGCAAATTTGTGTTGAGGAAGGAAGATGTAAGATTTTACAAATAGATAGTATATTGGAAGAGATTTTGGATACTACGTCTTATTTTTTGGACAGATCTTAGGAGATTCTGGAGATTCTGACAGGAAGAATAGTGTGGATAGAAACAAATGAGGAACCTCCTGCGGAGCTACTAGTTAAATATTGGCAGAGTTTAAAGCATGATTATGATTTATTGGAGTTTTCCATCAATATTGCAGAAGAATTCAAGAAAACTGTAAATAAAACAAAGGGATTATGTGCTGAATACTACAGAAGAGTTTTGGTCACATACAATAGATGCCAGGTTTCCGTAGAAAAAAGATTGGATGCGATACCAGAACATGAGCTGTTCATAGAACATCTACGGAACAGGTATCAGGAAGACGAGCAGGAGATCCAACAAGTCAAGGATCTAGATGGACAGATTCTTAAGAAGGCAGTGGCTCATGCAACAGTAAGTATCCACTTACTAGAAGAGCAGCTGCTCCTGATTCCGACAAGAATAGAAGTAGTTAAGAATCAGGCTGCTAAGTATGAGATAAATATCCGTTTTCTTGAACCCTCCAATTTTGAAGGCATAGCAGCAGAGGCCCACGCATGGAAAAATTTCATAAATGACCAAGCAGGCCCCTCTTCATAAAATGTTCTGTAAAATTTCGATTTAAAATGTAATATATTGTATAAATTATGAGCACTTACTACAAGACAAAATTTTGGGATTGAGAGGTTGGGGAAGCCCAAAAGTCATTGAGGGGCAGCCCAAAGGTTTTGCTTTTTTGTATAAATATAGGAGAGTTTAGATGTAAAGGGGAACTTTTTTCCTAAGCAATTTTTGAGAGTATATTGTAAGAAGAACTACTTCGTTTTACAATAAAGAATTACAAGTTTCTGCTGGAGAAAGTTTGGTGGGATGTTTCAAATGCTTTGCTATGGATCAGTTGAATGTGAACTATTTTGTTGTCAGCTTATGTCCATTAACTGTGAGATCATTCTAACTCATTGCATTTCTATTTATGTTATGAATGTCTTATAGTTTATTCTGTGAAATTTCCACTGTGAGTAATGAAGGTTGTCATAAACAATAAGCTATCTTGTTGTTCACATTTTTATTAATGTTCATGTGTTCTTAAATAAGTAACAACTATCTGTAATTTTCTTAATTCATGTAGAGAAATACATTACTCATTGATACTGATAATTTTTTCTCCCTGGGGATAGGTTAGTGATTTATAGTTATTTTCTGGTTGTTTGTGATTTAGATGCGAGAGAGGTAAGACGAGAGGTAAGAACCTGCACATCACATTGTGACACTCCTCATTATCTCTATCAATTTGCATTTTTAGATAGGCACTTGCACATCATAACTTAAACAAAAAAAACTAAAATTTATATGGTGGACCGAGCCGTAATCATTAAAACCTTTTAATTTGTTACTTGACCTACGGTAGCCAGACCGTAAACCGGATTGATTCCCCATACCAAACAGTAACGGGCTAGTTGGGAACGTGTATTGGGGAGAATCCCTAACTGTTGTTACCTATGATTTTCCAGGCCTCAACAGTTTTTGGCGCTAGAAGCAGGGCCACCAGTGCATGGATGGTCGAGGAAGCTCACTTCCTCGAAATCACTCCACCGGTGACAGTTCTGAAAGTAGTTTGTTTCACAAATCCACTCCTGAATATAAAGAGAAAGGGTATCTGTATCCTGTAGATGATGAAGTGGTTGATGATTTAAGAAGAATCACTAGGGCATATGCGAAAAAGATTAGAGGATTACCCATTGTTTTTGTCTTACCTAGAAGAGAGTATTAGAAGAAAGGTCACCCTCAATTAGAAGACTCATTGTTGGTAGAAGATCTTGAAGAACTAGTAGAAGCAACCTTACAAAAAGTGGATCAACCTTTGAATCAATTGGATCCAAATTCACCTAACCATTGAACTTGTCGAAACCCTGTTCAATCACCACCTCATTCCCCACTCAGAATCATGGCTAATGTAAATGCAAACCAACCACCTCCACTGCCTACTTGGAGAGCTAGATCACCTTTAAATTTGACACATCCCTTGCATGATTTTCCTCAAGCTTTTGCTAAAATGTTACCCAAGTTTGAACCAGGTGAAGGAGTTTTGGTAGATGATCATTTACAAAGTTTTTAGTTGGCTATAGAAGGACTACAAGCTGGGGAGGATGAAAATGTAGTGTGTAGATTTTTTCTCCACACTCTAAAAGGAAAAGCAACCTCATGGTATTTTGTACTTCCTATAAATTCAATCATAGATTAGAACACATTTTAGAGAATGTTTAGAAGTAAATATGTAGTTCATAAAACCCATGCATCCTTAATGAAGGGGTTATGTGCTCTAATGAAAGAAAGACAAGAAAAAGTACATGATTTTACTCAAAGGTTTGTTTCTTACCTAAACAATTTTACTGCATTAAATAAGCCATCTGAAAATGCCCTGATAGAATACTATACCTTAGCCCTTGGGCTTGATCTAGCCATGTTTTCCAAGATATCAGTGAGACCTACATTAGTAGAAACTTATGAAGAAGCTGAAAAGGTGGAAGCTAAGTTGGAAAGCATAGAAAATTATCCTGTGCAGTCGGAAAGAAAAGACTTTTGGAAACAAGAAAATGTTTATTACTAACTAAGCCTAAGGATGAGCGATCACAGGATTTTGAAGGGATGTTGAAGATGATGCAAAAGTTATCCAACCAAGTGATAGATTTAGAGAATTGAAAAATAGGCTCACAAATCATATAAGCCTTATTATAAGAAAAGGCAAGACAACAGTCAACCTAAGCCTCCTCCACACAGTCCTTCAACAATGAATTTAACTGATGTAGGCATGGATAATTTTTGTACTTTAATCAACAGTCTCATTCTAAGAAGAATTGCCCACAATGGATAATTTCTATGACACTGGTAATGAATCAATTATTGGATTCCAAACTGAGAGAAACTAGTAAGGAGGAAGAAAAAGATAATCAATCTACATAAAAACAAGAGGAGGATACTTTGGTTTTATGGGACCGTGTCTCAATGTTTGATACAGAAGAAGAATCTCTGAAACAAGAGGAAACATTAGAAACCAATGTGACGACAAGAAGTTAGAGCTTGCTAAAAGAAGACAAGTCAATACTTCCTAAGATCAAGAAACTTCAAGAAAATATGAAGAAGATACAAAAGAACACTACAACTGTTAAAATACTTGAATTTATCATTTCAAGTCAAAATCCGAAGAAAATTAACATGCCTGTGAAGCCTATTGAATATAAGATTGATAATGTCTAGAAGAATCTCAAAGAGCATGAGATGGGGTATGATATTGTGGAAGACACTAAAAAGGCTAAGGCAAATATCCCATTGTTTGAAATGTGTAATGTACCTTAGTAGAGAGAGAAATTGTTAAAAGCACTTGAAGTACCAAAAGAAGAGCTTCCCACTAACAACCAACTTGAAGAAGAAATTGGTGAAGCAAGTGTGGGAGGTAAGTCTAAATATAAAACCCCAGCATTGCTCCTAACTTTTGATATTTTCAACTATAATGTGCACAACTATTTAGTGGACTCAGGAGAATTAGTCAACGTTATGCCATGGTTAGTCTGCAAGAAAATTAATGGACAACCTAAACCATCTACTTGGAAGGCTATTCAATTAGACAGGACAGCTGTGAAAGTAATAGGAGAAATGGAAGATGTTCTAATTCACTCATTTGCAGATGAGAGGATATGTCAATACATCGACATTGTATTAGCTGACATGCCAGATGATTACGGATTGGTTTTGAGTCGAGATTGGGCAGCAAGGTCAGATGGATGATTTGCATCTAATTGGTCACATTGATGTTTGCCTTATAAGGGAAGTCCAAATCAAATAAAAGTATTAAGAGAACCTCAAATGA
Source organism: Pseudotsuga menziesii (assembly GCA_001517045.1). Taxonomy (NCBI): domain Eukaryota; kingdom Viridiplantae; phylum Streptophyta; class Pinopsida; order Pinales; family Pinaceae; genus Pseudotsuga; species Pseudotsuga menziesii. The sequence goes on from LPNX010697412.1 coordinate 205,975, forward strand.
AATACAATGTTACTCAATTAGAAGGAAAGAATGAGCCAATAAACTCTGTGTTGGAAAATTACTTCATTGAATTAGAACCAGGAAATTACCAAGATGAAGAAGCTAGCAGTACACCTGACACACAACCCAATATCCTTAATTTTCATAGGCTGATGAGATTGACTGTAAAATAGTAGATTTGGTTTCAGATGTAGTTTTAATTCAAGTTCAGTAGAAGTAGATAGTTTTTGGGCCCTGTATTTCGATGGATCTAAAACATTGGAATGATCAGGAGCTGGCTGTGTCCTGATTGATCCAAGAAAAAATAAACATTTTCTTTCTTGTAGGTTAGAGTTTGAATGTACAAATAATAAAAACGAGTATGAAGCACTAGTTCAGGGACTGAAAAAGGAAATAGAACTGAAAGTGAAAAATCTGAAAGTATATGGAGACTCTGAAATTGTTGTTAAGAAAATTCGAAATAATATACACTGTATTTCACCACATTTAAAAGCCTATCAAAATGAAGTTTGGGATTTGCTTATAAATTTTCATGCATTCAATATTGTGTCCATTCCTAGATTAAAAAATGCAGCAGCTGATTTACTAGCTACCTCAGCTACAAGGCTAGTACCTTCTAATAATAGATGTATTGAATTACTTTTTAGGCCTTCTGTTCTGGATATGATCACCAATCTACGGGTTTTTGACGATGATCAACAAATTTTGGAATTCTTGATGAATGATGAGACCTTTAAAGGAGCAATAATAGATGATGAAGAACATCAAGCAGAATTAAAATTTGGGAACTTTATTCCTAAGGGAGTCAGGACCCTAGAACGAATGTTTGACCTAAACAACAAGTTCAGAAATTCAACAAATGTCAAGACTCATAGCTCATCCTTGCAATTTGAGCTAATAAATTTGGAGACTGAAGCTAAACATAGATATGTAAATTTGGGAAAATGCTATTCTCCGACCGAAAGGAGTAAGTTCATCAGTGTGTTCAAACAGTACAAAAATGTTTTTTCCTGGACATATGAAGAGCTTAAAACATATGACATAAAGATTATACAACATGTCATCCCGATTAAAGTTGGAGTCAAGCCCTACCAACAACCTTTGAGGAAGATGCATCCAGAGCTAGAACCTTTAATTTAGAGTGAAGTGAAAAAATTGTTGGATGCTAAAATTATATTCAAAGTCAGACATTCGGAATGGGTTTCGAATTTGGTGCCAGTAAGGAAAAAATCCAGAGAAATCAGGCTCTGTGCAGATTTCAGAAACCTCAATTGTGTGTCAGATAAAGATAACTATCTTATAGTCCCACCCATGGAGAAAATATTGTAGATGGTTTTAGGTTCTGAATTATTTTCATTATTAGATGGATTTTCTGGCTATAATCAAGTATTAGTAGTTGAATAGGACAGACTTAAAACCACATTCAAAACCAAGTGGGGAACTTTTGCTTACAGGAGAATGCCCTTTGGACTCATAAATGATGGAGCTACTTTCCAGAGGGCCATGGATATAGATTTCCATAGTTTGATTGGCCGTAGTGTTGTGGTATATCTCGATGATGTCACAATATTTTCAAAAAAGAGAGAGGAGCATGCATTCCATCTTAAACAAATTTTCGAGCGTTGTCGAAAATATGGTATTTCACTTAATCCTAAGAAATGTGTGTTTGTGGTCATAGAAGGAAAGCTAATGGGTCACGTTCTTTCTAACAAAGGGATCTCCATAGACCCAGAAATGATTAAAGCCATAGAATAGATCCCTTAATTAACCCATAACAAAAAAGGTATGCAATCATTCATGGGGACAATTAATTTTGTGCGAAGGTTTGTACCATATTTTTCTCAAATAGTCAAACCTTTGCAGCAGATGGTTAAACAAAGTGTACAATTTAAATGGACTCATGTGGAAAAGAATGCATTCAGTAAGATAAAAACATCTATTGCTCATGCACCATCACTTAGAAGCCCAGATTTCAAAAAATATTTTATTCTATACACTTTTGCATCCGATGATTCATTGGCAGCAGTGGTTACCCAGGAGGATGGGGGAGATGAGTACCCCATATCATTTATGAGCACTAGTATGTAGGGAGCTGAATTGAGTTATCCAACTGTTGATAAACAAGCTTTTGCAGTTTTTAAAGTGGTAAAGTAATTCAGGCCATACATTCTTAAGAACCATACTAAGGTAATAGTTCCACACCTAGCTGTAAGATCTCTTTTTTTACAAAAGGAATTAGGAGAAAGAAGAGGCAACTGGGTAACAACCTTACAAGAATATCATCTTGAGTTCAAACCAGCATCCATAGTAAAAGGGAAAGGATTGTGTAAACTAATGGCTAAAGGTAAATAGAATGAATAAAACAGTTGGGACAATGAAGCTGAGTTACAAATGGTGGATGTATGTCCTCTATTAACAGCTCCAGATTCCTGGTACCGAGACCTAGTTCATTACCTTCAAGAAGGATATTTGCCAGAACATTGGAATTCCAAACAACGAAGAGCATTACACCTTAAATCAACTTCATATCAGATAATTGATGGAGTATTATTCAGAAATAATTATGATGGATTTTTTCTCAGATGCTTAAAACAAGAAGATGCAAAGAAGGTCATAACAGAGTTACATGATGGGCCTGCTGAAGGTCATTTTTCCAGAGATACAACAGCCCATAAGATCCTTAGAGCTAGATATTACTGGCCTACACTTTTTAAGGATGCTCATGCTCATGTCAGGAAGTGTGATGTTTGTCAAAGAGGTTGTGGAAGACAAGCTAAGGCAGCAGGGCCTTTAAATCCAGAGATGATAACAGAACCATTCGAAGGATGGGGGATTGATATCATTGGAGAGATAAACCCAAATTCTTCCTCGTAGCACAAATACATTTTGACGGCAACTGACTACTTCACTAGATGGTTCGAGACCATTCTGTTACGCAAAGTAAATGAAGATGCAGTCATGGACTTCTTACGAGATCACATTATGACCAGGTTTGGGGTTCCAATTTCCCTGGTTTTTGATAATGCCACTTAATTTTATTCTATTAGATTAACTGCATTTGTGAATAATAGAGGAATCAAGTTTCATTATTATGCAAACTATTATCCACAAGGAAATGGTTTGGCAGAATCTACAAATAAGAATTTAATTAGAATTCTAAAGAAAACCGTGATAGAAAATCAGAGAATTTGGCACTTAGCGTTACCTAATGCTCTTTGGGCTGATAGAGTGACACCCAAGAATTCCTTAGGTGTGTCACCATACACTCTTGTTTACAGAAAATAAGCTATTCTTTCTCCCAACATTCTGTTACCATATTCCATAATAGCTCAGGAATCTAGAGGTACCGATAACAAAATCCTACAGATTAGAATCTATAATCTTTTGAAGTCGGAAGATTCTAGGTCCAAAGCCAAAGAACGCTTTAAGCAGCAACAGGAAGTAGTGAAACGTTGGTTTGATAAGCAGAAAGATGGAAACAAGGAATTCAAAGTGGGAGATCTGGTTCTTAAGTGGGATCATCTGCATGATGAAAAGGGGAAGCACACTAAGTTTCAACAGTTATGGGTAGGCCCTTTTCAAATTGCAGCCAAGCTTGGCCCCTCAACTTACAAGTTTCAAGATTTATAGGGGTGGGAAGAGAACTTATCAGTTAATGGTTTAGTTCTCAAACCTTATTTCTCTTGATTTTTATTTCTTGGTTATCTTGTACATAAATAAATTGGTTTGTTTTATTTTTTATTTATTTTGTTTTGTTTGTTTTTAGTTAGATTTTGATTGATTTTAATAAAGAAGCACAACTTTTGGTTGCATGGAGTTCATCCGAATTCTGGATGAACTAAAATCCTTGATTATGAGACTGTGTACTATTGATTTATTTGAAAGAACTTCTTCTAGTTTAGCAGTTTTCCTAAATGGCTATGAACACATTGTAGTCCTACTTAATCCTTGTGAAATAAATCAGGATCAAAAGGTGTGGAATACTATTTCAAGGATCCATCCATCTCACATTAAAAATGTATTAGGGGGTGACAACAAAAGACCCATGGAGAGGAAGCATGGTAAACAGCTTATTATATTTAAATGATCCCATGCTAGGAATTGAAAGCCGAGAGGAAAATAAGAGTCAAAATCTAATCAGAAAATCAATATGTATCACAACAAAGTATTGAACCATATTAGTACAAGATTGCCAAAGTTCTTCTCTGTCCATGAGCTGAAAATTAAATATATCTCTCACCCAAAAGGACACTATGGATAGAGGAGCATGAATTAAAAATTTCAGAAAGAAGGCAAAAAGGAGGACTCAAAAGAAAGGACAAAAGTCCAAAAGCACAAAAGTGCAAAATGGCATGGGATTGAGGAACAAACGAATATTTTTGTTTACCATATGTTACAATCCTGTGGTATCCAAGCTGGGAACTACCCAAAGACAGAGGTAAAAAATGAAATTCATATCCCTGGCCTCAAAAGAGTTATCTTGAATTTGAAATATTGGTTTTCATTTTCCCTAAATTGGACTATCATCAATGATTAAAAGTACATACATCTACCATTTGGGAAATCCAGACATCTAGAAGAATGCAGCATGTTGGTATTATCAAAACAGTCTGTTGCTCAAAGAAGAAATTGTCCAGAGATCTGTGTTCACTAGGTAGTCGCCAATTGTTGCACCTGCAACTATTTCCCAAATTTCTAAAAAAATTTAGACCCGCCTTTTGATTTTGTATAGCTCAGGTTTGTTGATTTATTTTGACCATTGGGAAGCCGAATGATTGGTTGACTATTTTTCCTGCTGTTTCGGAGGTTAAACGAGCTAGTATTACCGCTTCCCAACCAAAAATCTTTCGAACACTTAACATTTTTTATTTTTCGATGATTTTATTTATCGCTGTCAGAATTCGGTTGAAGATTGAGTCGGGGCATTAGTTCTCTATGCCGCTGACGTTTCAGAAGGGAAACAACGAACAATTATTTTTCTCACCGAATCCATGGCCTTTATTACCTTGTGGTTTTATTGTTTAAACCTTTGACTGACGATGAATTGATTTCGCTTTATCGCTATTGAAACGATTTTTCACAGTGGTCAGAGGTGTCATCCTCTATGACGCCGATGTTTCGGAGGGCTTGTCCTTTATGTCGTCGACACTACGGAGAGTATTGCGGTTTGAAGTTCTGATGTGTTAGTGAGTAGTCCTTTTGATCATCAATGCATAACAATCACCGACACTATGATGACGTTTAGTGGTTGGAATCGACAACAGTGTGACATCGCTTAGCCTTGCATTGACGACACTACGAGAATTTTGAGGTTTAAGTCACCGAATCGTAGCATGTAGAGATTTCGATCACTGATTTTTTTATGATTCATGGGACCCGCAGTTGGTTTGTCGCCCGCTATTACGGCTGTCTAGTGAACTATCCGCCCTATGTTTAGTGCTTCCGATCGCCGATAGGGTTTTTTCCTACCGATTCTTTTACTGAGGTTTTTATATCAGAGGTGGAGCATTATTTTATTATTATTCTTGTTGAGATTTGCATTTTTTCTACGGTCCTTGTCGATTGAGGTTTTTAGCATGCCCAGCTGTCTGAATTTCATTCAATTGGTGTGGTGTTGTGGAGGTTTCAGGTCATCCCACCGATTGCACAACGTTTTGCCAGGTAGGCCAGCCATGGTTTCCTTTTTCTTGATTTTATTGGTCGTTTTGAGAACCATGGTCTTCCTTGGTAAGGATTTCCCATAGATTGTTCCGTTGTCCATTAGAAAAATATTTATCCTTGTGGTATGCTTATTGTTGTAAGGCATAATAACTAGTTTGACAGTTTTCTTTGGCGGTGGGGGATTTTGAACTTGCGTTTTTGAGCCGTTATGTTTGTTTTAATCCACTCTGAAAGATTGAAGGGTTCGTGCAAACAAGCATTACACTGTCTGCACCACCCATTTTTTGGTTGTTCATGGCCATCTAGGGGGGTTTCTTTTTTTTGTATGTGTTTACCCTACTTTTATGGGACGATGGGGGTTTTCAATATTTTGGTCAATTTAGGATGTTCCGCATTGAAGAACACAGTATAGGGTCTCGCATTTGAGGATGAATCTTAATGATAGTGTGGTTCATGCTTTACTGGAGGAGTTAGATTATTTCGAATACACTCCGGGTTAATGATGAGTTTTTCTATCATGGTTGTGTTCTTAGTTATAGGCGGTGGACTTACAAGATTTTAAGACACAACTTGCAGGAGTTTATTTGCCTTGTAATTTTTTCTTTTCATGTATTAATGCTCTGTATAGTTTATTTTAAGAATGCATATGGAAGAGGTAAATAGTTTGATACAGTTTTTCTTCATTACTAAAACACTTACTAAAGCTCAAATGGTCTAAAAACATACTATGTTTATGGCAGGGTGACTGTTGCAAAGGAGATATGTCTAAAAGACAAAAGAAGAAGGCTCCAGTTGTGGACGGACAACCAGAGGTTGAAATCATCACCAAGGTTGAATACATATATGAATATACCGAAGCTACCACCGGGGTAGAGCCAGATTATAAATGGGGTGAAATATACAGGATGATTGTAAATTAGAATGTGCCTGATGCAGGATTTGAAGAGTTGACTATTTATGCAAATATCGAGACATTGGCTCTTATGAAAGTTGCCACAAGACCAGAGTTGTTCCTATGCTCAGAGGTGATCGGTTGGATTCTACCTAGGGCAGATGTGACTACAATGATCCTTGAAAATACTGCTCAATAGGGATACGCTGCATACAACACTGCTTATGTCTCAATGGCATATCACCTGCTTCCTGCTCAGATTTACCTAACAGAAAGCTGGTTAAAAGAGACAGCTATGGACCTGGTAGAAACAGTAAAAAGAATGATGATACCAGGGAATAACTTTCGAACCAGTCCATTAGGAGAATATGATACGTCCACTCTCCGGAACCCTTATATATTTATCGCACTAATGTTGAATAGAATTTTTGTGAGAGCTCATGGAAAAACCCTCAAATTGGAATGGATACCAATTATTTTCTATGTGGCCACTCAAGGAACCATATTCAATTGGGAAAAGATAGTGTCCAATAGCCTCTCAGCATGCATATCTTCAGCCTTGGGAGGAGTGTCATAGAAGAAGTCAGAGTTCTACATGAGCTCTATCCTAGTTGACTGTATCCTATGTACCCCGTCTTTTCCATCCTTGAGGTGTAATTGGGACAGAGACAAGACCTCGGTATACACTGCATATAAATTATTTTGGGCACACAAATACCATGGCTACTACAGAGAAATATGCGAACACTTCATCATGTCATTCTACACTCTAATTTTCTTGACCGAGTGCAACTACATGTTCGAAGAAGCATTCAAGGTCATTGAAGAATATGGAGACTACTATTTATCTGAGGAAGGTATGTATATCAAAATGTATGGGGGTTCCATCTACTCCCTAAATATGCCACTGATTATGTGTTGCATAAACGGGCAGTTAGGCAGGTATATCTTGATGGTGTGGGAAGTTTTTTGTTTGAGCATAAAAAGGAAGCATTTCCTGCCAACCTTTCTGGCTAGAGAGTTATAAGTTCTCAAAGGTAAAACAGATTGCAGAATTTGTGCAGGAGCTGGAGCACTTCCATTTTGGTGAGATGAAATTTCATAGGAATTACTACCAGAATAAGGTAGTAGAACACTGGAAAGAGGCGAACATTCATTTTGAGTATACTAACTTCGGGGACAAGGATGGAGAAACCTTCAGGAGTGCAAAGAATATGACTGCCTTAAAGAAGAGATTTAAACAAAAAATCACTACTGTGGGTGGAAAAGGAAAAACTATACAGAAGACTAAGACAAATGAAGAAGAAGAGGCTAGAAAGAGAGAATAAGATGTTAGAAGACTAGCACAAGAGGCATAAAGTTGGATGAAGTAAGAAGAAGAACAAAGAAAGAGAGCTGCAAAGGAAGCATCAAAGAAGGAAGAGGAGAAGAGAAAAAGAAAGGAAGAAGTAGAGATAAAGAAAACACAAGAAGAAAGTGAAGGTTTGAGATTAATAGGATCTAAAAAAGACCAATATACCACTGAGCAGATGGATACATCGGGGGAACATGATCATATAGACCAAGGGATTGGATAACATAATCTTGATCCCCAAGAGCCTGCTGCAACTTTTGGCAACACTCAAGGGCAAGCTGTGCTTTCTGGAATGAATTTGATACCTTTCATGCAAAAAGAAGGAGAAGGGGTCCCTGATTTTAGCACCATTATCTATGACAAGGAAAAAAAAAGGATTTTTAAAATGACCAAGAAAAAGGTTGAAACAGGAGGACAATCGGGAAAAATGATAACTGACAACACTTTGGTGTATGGGACAGATGCAGATCCAAGATTGACAGTAAGAGTTGGGGTGGCGTTAACCCAAGCTACTGAAGATAATGTAGATAGGCTGATGACCGATCTTAAGCAGTCCAAAAGGAATGCAGCTCAATTAAAAGAAACACTGAAGAAAGAGAGAAATGAAGGTCATAAGTTGAAGAGGAAATTTGAGGACATGCAGAATGAAGTGAGGACTTCAAAGACAGAACTCCAGAATCTACAAGCCAATAAGGGGGCTTTAGAAGTTTCTATAGAGAAAACAAAAAAGGATTCCCAGAACAGCTTAGCAGAATTACAGAGGCTACAACTAGAGCATCAAGTGTTGAAAAGTGAGAAAACTGACCTTCAGGTGTCTTATGAAACTCTAAGTGCAGAGAAGGTCCAGTTGCAAAATGAGGTAATTAAGTTAGAATCAGAGAAGGTTGCCACTGAATAAAGAGAGAAACGGTATCAAATGCATGTAGCAGTTTTGGAAGGACATAATGCTTCATTGACAGCATCACTGAAAGATGCTATGGAATAGAGGACAAATGTCCAACCTTTGAAGGAACATGTTCTAGCTCAAAGGAGGAAGATCCACCATTTGCAAATGTGTGTTGAGGAAGGAAGATGTAAGATTTTACAAATATATAGCAGATTGGAAGAGATTTTGGATACTATGTCTTATTTTTTGGATAGATCTCAGGAGATTCTAGATATTCTGACAGGAAGAATAGTGCGAATACAAACAAATGAGGAACCTCCTACAAAGCTACAAGTTAAAGATCGGCAGAGTTTAAAGCAGGATTATGATTTATTGGAGTTTGCCATCAATATTGTGGAAGAATTCAAGAAAAATGTAAAGAAAACAAAAGGATTATGTGTTGAATACTACAAAAGAGTGCCGGTCACATACAATAGATGCTAGGTTTCTGCAGAAAAAAGATTGGATGCGATACCAGAACATGAGCTGTTCATAGAACATCTACAGAACAAGTATCAGGAAGACGAGCAGGAGATCCAACAAGTCAAGGATCTAGATGAATAGATTCTAAAGAAGGTAGTGGCTCATGCAGCAGTAAGTATCCACTTACTAGAAGAACATCTGTGCTTGAGTCTTGCGAGAATAGAAGTAGTTAAGAATCAGGCTGCTAAATATGAGATAAATATCCGTTTTCTTGAACCCTCTGATTTTGAAGGCATAGCAGCAGAGGCCCAAGCATGGAAAAAGTTCATAAATGACGAAGCGGGCCCCTCTTCATAAAGTGTTCTATAAAATTTTGATTTAAAATGTAACATATTGTATAAATTATTAGCACTTACTACAAGACAAAATTTTGGGATTGAGAGGTTGGGGAAGCCCAAAAGTCAATGAGGGGCAGCCCAAAGGTTTTGCTTTTTTGTATAAATATAGGACAGTTTAGATGTAAAGGGGGACTTCTTCCCCAAGCAATTTTTGAGAGTATATTGTAAGAAGAACTACTTCCTTTTACAATAAAGAATTACAAGTTTCCGAGGGAGAAAGTTTGGTGGAATGTTTGAAATGCTTTGCTATGGATCAGTTGAATGTGAACTGTTTCATTTTCAGCTTATGTCCATTAACTGTGAGATCATTCTAACTCATTGCATTTCTATTTATGTTATGAATGTCTTATAGTTTATTCTGTGAGTAATGGAGGTTGTCATAAACAATAAGCTATCTTGTTGTTCATATTTTTATTAATGTTCACGTGTTCTGAAATAAGTAACAACTATCTGTAATTTTTCTTAATACATGCACATAAATACATTACTCATTGATAACTAATAATTTTTGCTCCCTTGGGATATGTTAGTGATTTATAGTTATTTTCTAGTTGTTTGTGATTTAGATGCAAGAGAGGTAAGATGAGAGATAAGAACCTACGCATCACATTGTGACACTCCTCGTTATCTCCATCAATTTGCATTTTTAGATAGGCACTTGCACATCATAACTTAAACACAAAAAACTAAAATATATATGGTGGACCGAGCCGTAACCAGTAAAACCTTTTAATTTGTTAGTTGACCTACGGTAGCCGGACTGTAAACCGGACAGATTCCCCATACCAAACAGTAACGGGCTAGTTGGGAACGTTTATTGGGGAGAATCCCTAACTCTTGTTACTTGCGATTTTCCAATCCTCAACACACCGGAAATGCTTAGAAATTCATATATTACTATGTGCATGTGTAATCCTTGGCCTTTGTCATGTTTTTTTGATCCCATACAGAGATCGTTGTTTGTGCATCCTCAGTGTGGCATCTGAAATGATAAACCCAACTGGAAGGATGGCTTGGATGGTAGCCTGATAAACCCATCTGTTGGCTTAGATGTGTATCATGTGTTTTTGGCTTAGTGTAACCCACTCCATGTGTGAGTTTGATAAACCCAATAGTGTTGGATTGACTGATTCTTAATGTAGACTTGGCTATGGGAAAATATGCTAGTGCTCCTTATTCCTTGGGGAAATCATGCCCAGCTCAGGGGTGGCAGTGTTGCTGAGAGATTAAAGAGCACATTGGCCTATGGTTGGGTGGAACGTTGTAGCAATATAGCTGTTTGTGGGACAAGCTTCTTTCAAAGATAGGTAATCCCTTATATTTTATTTCCACGGCTGTATATTGTTATGAATTTATATGAACATGTTAAATTATTGAATAGAATGTATTGGATTAATTTATTTGCTTCTGCTGTATATTACATTATGCATCTGTTTATACTTCTGAATGTTTTATTTCAAGTCAATTTTTATATATTATGTTCATGGGGCTTAGAGTGCCCCAGTTGATAGATGTTGTTGCGTCCTCTCCACCGAGTAAGGGGTGGGGATGTGACATTCTTGTGCACACCATGGCATGCATCAATATGCCAACTACTAATGAATACGGAAACTTGGACATGTATTCTATCTCTTCCCGTGTCTTGGGGCACATCTCCTTAGTTTGAAATGGATAGCCAAAGGTGTACTAACTAGTTTTTCATTCTTCATTCTAAACCTCTCCAACACATTTTCTATGTACTCACTCTGAGACAATTTCAATTTGTGATTTTTTCTATCACTTGTTAATCTCATACCAAGGATTTGCTTTGCAACACCCAAATCCTTCATCACAAATGATTTATCTAGTTTCCTTTTGAGCACATTTATATCCTGCATGTTAGACCCTACAACAATCATGTCATCCACATACAATAACAAGATAATATATCTTCCATTATCTAGTCTCTTGAAATAAACACAGTGGTGAGAATGGCATCTACTATAACCCCGTTATGTCATAAACTTATCAAATTTTAAATACCATTTCCTTAGAGCTTTCTTCAGGTCGTACCAGCTCTTATTCAACCTACAAACCAAATTCTCCTTCCCTTTGACCTCATACCTATGTGGCTGCTGAATATAAATATCTTCCTCCAGGTACCCATGGAGGAAGGATGTTTTTACATCTCCAAGTACCCAAGGATAAATGATGTTTTTACATCTAACTGTTCAATATGCAAATATTCTACTGCCACTAAACTTAAAATATACCTAATTGAATTCATTTTAACAACAGGAGAAAATATTTCATCAAAATCTTTTGTACAAACTCCTTTACCACAAGTCTATCCCTAAACTGCTTCTTTCCTCCTTCTTCATTCAACCTGTAAACCCATTTATTCCGCAATGCTCTTTTTTCTCTAGGAAACTCAACCAAATCCCATGTTTTGTTTCTTACCAATGAGTCAATCTCCTCATTCATGCCATACTCCCACTTCTTTCTAATTTCTACTTGCATTGCCTCTTCATAACATTCTGGTTCACTAGAATCAATCATCAATAAATAATACAATGAAGGAGAGAATCGTTCAGGGGGTCTACTTAACCTCGTATATTTTCTTACATTTGTAGGAGTTTGAGGTACCTGTTGTTGCTCTTGATTCTTTGGTGACTTTGGAACTTCATTTTCTTTGATTTCATCAAGCAACAGGTACTCTATGTTTTCCTTTTCCTCTTTCTTTCCTCGTAACTAAACTTTCTAGCACAAGGAATATCAAAAACAGTTAACCATGGTGAAGTAATACCTACGAATTTGACCAAGTGGAAAAACCTCTAGTGTAAACGGAGATCAACAAAAGCAATACAAGCAAACCAAATCCAAATAGTAACAAATATTGGTTACCTGAGACTTTGTATAAATTCAACAAACAAAAGGCGATGCAACAAAAAACCCGATGAAGTGAAGATTCTAACAAGATCTTCCAAATCCTCATAAGATAAGCTGCAATTAAGAAAGAGGCCCATGTTTGAATGAAAAAACCATCCTTCTTGCATTGATGGAGCATTGAGGGAGAGCACTGATGTGGATGAAGGGACATTGGTGGTGTGCTCTTTATTAACCCGACCGACCCCACAAACCTTGACTGTAAACACAAGGCACTTGGCTAAAAATCCTCGGTGTGAAACCTGCGCGAAACCCTCGGTGTGAAACCTTTGCAATGTATATGCCAATTTGCAAACAAATGAGTCTGTCTAATTTGTAGAGAAACACAAGCATTATAGCTATGCAATTAGAGAAGGAAGAATGATGTAGTCGAGGAAACTGACAGGAAAAATAGGGCTTTCAATCCATGTGTGCGCTAAAAAAATGAAATTGACCACCAAATGTGCATGAAAACAATCTGTCAAGAGATAAGGCTATCAATCCAGTTGTGTGCAGGACTAACCATTGAGGGCCACACTCAAAACACCAGTCAAAACATGCAATGCACTTTTCCAAAACCCATTCCCTTGCATGTCAATCTTGAAGCCTGAAGGCTATCAATCCGACCATGCGCAGGATGGACCGTGAAGCAGTAGACGGGAAAACCACACTCATTTTACCAAATATGGATGCATCAAAATCTAGTTAACAAATCTGATGTCAAAACAGATGAGACAACTATCCAACTGCCCGAACATGCATAGGACGTACCCTCAAGCAGCAAACAGAGGTTATGAAATAATCCTGCTTCAAAACCCAACTAACAAAACCCGTGCCAAAACACGCTAGACACCTTTGCAACTTCCTGAAGACATGCAAGACTAACCCTCAAGAAATAGACGAAGGTAATAAGCAGGCATTGAAACCTAGTTAACAAAACCCCTATTAAAACATGCAATACACCTATCCAACTAACCAAACACGTGTAGGACATACCCTCAAGAAGGAAACAGAGGTAATAAGCCTGCATTGAAACCCAGTTAATGACAACGCCTACCAAACCACGCCAAACACCAGTCTAACTTCTCGAACATGCACAGGGCGAACCCTCAAGCAACAAACAAAGGTAATAAGCATGCATCGAAATGTAGTTAGCAGAACCCTTGCTAAAACACACAATACACCTATCCAACTGCCCAAACATGTGCAAGATAGACCCTCAAGCAGCAAACCCAACCTACGAGACACTTGTTTAACCGCCATTCACCAATAACCAAGACACATGTCCAGATGCAATTTGATGGAGCGTCGGGGAATATGGATACTACCGTCTCCATTGTTTAATGCCTTCGACATAAAAATAAGGTATAAGTGAATGCCAACTACTAAAAATAAAAGAGTAAGTTTATAAATGTTAGAGGTATTTACGTATTAGAAATCATTTTGAGATTTATAAAGAATGGATAAGGCTTAGCAACAAATATAATTACATTGGAACGAATTAATTATCTCTCTCCTATTTTTATGGGGTATTCTATTAACAAACATATTCACATCACAATTAATGGACTCCCTCCCTCCATGTCTTTATGGTAGACATTTTAGTCCAAATCATGTAGCCTTTTTGGTGGAAGTAAAAAACCTATTTGATAAGATTGCCTTAAAAGTTTTGGCCCATTTTGATTAGAATTTTGACCATGGATCTTGAAACTGCTAAAGTAAGTAGAATTTGGAAAACCATAACAAAATTACTTTGTACCTCATACATAAAAAAATCCTCTTACAACGGATTGATTAGAATTTTGACCATAAAATTTTTCAGTAAAAGTTTTGGCCCATTTTGAAACGGCCTAAGTAACTAGAATTTGGAAAACCCATAACTACATCACTTTGTACCTCCCTCCATGAAAAAATCCTCCAATAATTGACGAGAACTTTGACCATGGAACTTTGCCGTAAAATTTTTGCTCTATTTTGAAACGGCCTTAGTAACTAGAATTCGGAAAACTCATAAGACTGACACTTTCTTCCAATGGAATGATGGCAATTTTGACTATGGAACTTCTCCTTAAAAGTTTTAGCCCATTTTGAAACTATCCAAATTACTATAATTTGGAAAATCCTTCATAACATCAATTTGTACCTTGTCCATAACAAAAAAAAATCCAAAAAAATGTTGAGTTTGACCACTTATTAACTTAGTAACAAAAAAAAGAGCTACATAAACAAGGGTAACTTAACAAGTAAGCCAATCAATTATGTATTTGGTAGAAATTATCCCTCAAATCTAGGTGAAAATTCACTTAAAGTAGTTTTCCTCAAGGATTTAAAACAAATTCCATTCCCAAATGTTAAGGAATTGGTTTTAAACCCAGAGAGAAAAACTACTTTAAGTGAATTTTTTCTAACGAAGGAGGAGATGGTTAGTGATTGTTCTTTTATCACTCTTAATTACTCGTGGACTTAAATTCCATTCTTTCTGACTAATTAAGAGGTGGTTAGTGAGGGTTCTTTATTTGGACTTAAATTCCATTCTTTCTAACTAATGAGGAAGTGGTTAGCGACGGTTCTTTATTTATGATTAGTTGAAAATATCATTGTGAATTACTTGTGGGTTCTTTCAATAACCCGTGGGCCGTAATGGATTTTGAATTTTGGTCAAATATATTGTAGAAGTGAACCCAAAAAACACCTAGGTACTTGGAAAATCTCCATCACATCCCCACATGTAGTGGAGGGATATCGATGAGTGAGTGGTGGTCTTGTTCTCATTAATGAAAGGGGTGTGGAACTCAGTGTGGACTCGGTCAGTTCCACACCCCTTTCATTAATGAGAACAAGACCACCACTCACTCATCGATATCCCTCCACTACATGTGGGGATGTTGTGGGGCTGGGATGGAGATTTTCCAAGTACCTAGGTGTTTGGTTCACTTCTACAAAATATTTGACCAAAATTCAAAATCCATTACGGCCCACGGGTTATTGAAAGAACCCACAAGTAATTCACAATGATATTTTCAACTAATCATAAATAAAGAACCGTCACTAACCACCTCCTCATTAGTTATAAAGAATGGAATTTAAGTCCAAATAAAGAACCATCACCAACCACCTCTTCATTAGTCAGAAAGAATGGAATTTAAGTCCATGAGTAATTAAGAGTGATAAAAGAACAATCACTGACCATCTCCTCCTTCATTAGAAAAAATTCACTTAAAGTAGTTTTTCTCGAAGGGTTTAAAACCAATTCCTTAACATTTGGGAACATAATTCGTTTTAAATCCTTGAAGAAAACTACTTAAGTGAATTTTCACTTAGATTTAAGGGATAATTTCTACCAAATACATAATTGATTGGCTTATTTGTTAAGATACCCTTGTTTATGTAGCTCTTTTTTTTTAACTAAGTTAATAAGTGATCAAACTCAACATTTTTTTTTGGATTTTTTTTTCGTTATGGACAAGGTACAAATTGATGTTATGAACGATTTTCGAAATTATAATAATTTGGATAATTTCAAAATGGGCCAAAAATTTTAAGGCGAAGTTCCATAGTCAAAATTGTCATCAATCAGTTGGAAGAAAGTGACATTCTTATGAGTTTTCCAAATTCTAGTTCCTTAGACTGTTTCAAAATAGAGCAAAAATTCTAAGGCAAAGTTCCATGGTCAAAGTTCTCATCAATTATTGGAGGATTTTTTCATGGAGGGAGGTACAAAGTGATGTAGTTATGGGTTTTCCAAATTCTAGTTACTTAGGCCGTTTCAAAATGGGCCAAAACATTTACTGAAAAGTTCCATGGTCAAAATTCTAATCAATCCGTTGTAAGAGGTTTTTTTTTATGTATGAGGTACAAAGTAATTTTGTTATGGTTTTCCAAATTCTAGTTTCTTTAGCAGTTTCAAGATACATGGTCAAAATTCTAATCAAAATGGGCCAAAACTTTTAAGGCAATCTTATCAAGTAAGTTTTTTCCTTCCACCAAAAAGGTTACATGATTTGGACTAAAATGTCTACCATAAAGAGAGGGAGGGAGGGAGTCCATTAATTGTGATGTGAATATGTTTGTTAATAGAATACCCCATAAAAATAGGAGAGAGAGAATTAATTTAGTCCAATGTAATTATATTTGTTGCTAAGACTTATCCATTCTTTATAAATCTCAAAATGATTTCTAATACGTAAATAGCTCTAACATTTATAAACTTACTCTTTTATTTTTAGTAGTTGGCATTCAATTATACCTTATCTTTATGTCGAAGGCATTAAACAATGGAGACGGTAGTATCCATATTCCCCGACGCTCCATCAAATTGCATCTGGACATGTGTCTTGGTTATTGGCAAATGGCGGTTAAACAAGTGTCTTGTAGGTTGGGTTTGCTGCTTAAGGGTCTATCTTGCACGTGTTTGTCGTAGTTGTATAGGTGTATTGTGTGTTTTAGCAAGGGTTCTCCTAACTATATTTCGATGCCTTCTTATTACCTTTGTTTGTTGCTTGAGGGTTTGTCCTGTGCGTGTTCGAGAAGTTAGACAGGTGATTGGTGTGTTTTGATAGGCGTTGTCGTTAACTGGGTTTCAATGCAGGATTATTACCTCTGTTTCCTTCTTGAGAGTATGTCCTACACGTGTTCGATCAGTTGGATAGGTGTATTGAGTGTTTTGACAGGGGTTTTGTTAACTGGGTTTCAATGCATGCTTATTACCTTCATTTGTTTCTTGAGGGTCAGTCCTGCGTGTCTTCGGGAAGTTGTAAAGGTGTCTAGCATGTTTTGGCATGGGTTTTGTTAGTTGGGTTTTGAAGCAGGATTATTTCATAACCTCTATTTGCTACTTGAGGGTACGTCCTATGCATGTTCGAGCAGTTGTACAGTTGTCTCATCTGTTTTGACATTGGTTCTGTTAACTAGATTTTGATGCATCCATATTTGGTAAAATGAGTGTGGTTTTCCCATCTACTACTTTACGGTCTATCCTGCACACGGTCGGATTGATTTCCTTCAGGCTTCAAGATTGACATGCAAGGGAATGGATTTTGGACAGGTGCATTGCGTGTTTTCACTGGTGTTTTGAGTGTGGCCCTCAATGGTCCATTCTGTGCACAACCGGATTGATAGCCTTATCTCTTGACAGATTGTTTTCATGCACATTTGGTGTTCAATTTCATTTTTTTAGCGCACACATGGATTGACAACCCTATTTTTCTTGTCAGTTTCCTTCACTACATCATTCTTCCTTCTTTAATTGCACGGATAGAATGCTTGTGTTTCTCTACAAATCGAATAGATTCATTTGTTTTCAAATTGGCATACACATTGCAAAGGTTTCACACCGAGGGTTTTGCACAGGTTTCACGCTGAGGGATTTTTAGCCAAGTGCCTTGTGTTTATAGTCAAGGTTTGTGGGGTTGGTCGAGCAATGAAGAACACACACCAATGTCCCTTCATCGACATCAGTGCTCTCCCTCAATGCTCCATCAATGCAAGAAGGATGTTTTTTTCGTTCAAACATGTGCCTCTTTCTTAATTGCAGCTTATCTTATGAGGATTTGGAAGATCTTGTTAGAATATTCGCTTCATTGGGTTTGTTGTTGCATCGCCTTTGCTTTGCTGCATTTATACAAAGCCTTAGGTAACCAATATTTGTTATGGTTTGGATTTTGTTTGCGTGTATTTCTTTTTTTGGTCTCCGTTTACACCAGAGGTTTTGCAACAGAGGTTTTTCCACTTGGTCAAATTCGTAGGTATTACTTCACCATGGTTAACTGTTTTTGGAATTCCTTGTGCTAGAAAGTTTAGTTACGGGGAAATAAAGAGGAAAAGGAAAACATAGAGTACCTAGTGCTTGATGAAATCAAAGAAAATGAAGTTCCAAAGTCACCAAAGAATCAAGAGCAGCAACAGGTACCTCAAACTCCTACAAATGTAAGAAAATCTACCATGTTAAGTAGACCCCCTAAACGATTCTCTCCTTCATTGTATTATTTATTGATGATTGATTCTAGTGAACCAGAATGTTATGAAGAGGCAATGCAGGTAGAAACTAGAAAGAAGTGGGAGTATGGCATGAATGAGGAGATGGACTCATTGGTAAGAAACCAGACATGGGATTTGGTTGAGTTTCCTAGAGAAAAAAGAGCATTGTGGAATAAATGGGTTTACAGGTTGAATGAAGAAGGAGGAAACAAGTGGTTTAAGGATAGACTTGTGGTAAAGGAGTTTGTACAAAAGAAAGGTATAGATTTTGATGAAATAATTTCTCCTGTTGTTAAAATGAATTCAATTAGGTATATTTTAAGTTTAGTGGCAGTAGAATATTTGCATATTGAATAGTTAGATGTAAAAACATCATTTCTCCTTGGGTACTTGGAGATGTAAAAACATCCTTCCTCCATGGGTACTTGGAGGAATATATTTATATGCAGCAGCCACAGAGGTATGAGGTCAAAGGGAAGGATAATTTGGTTTGTAGGTTGAAGAAGAGCTGGTACGACCTGAAGCAAGCTCTAAGGAAATGGTATTTAAAATTTGATAAGTTTATGACATAACGGGGTTATAGTAGATGTCATTCTCACCATTATGTTTATTTCAAGAGACTATATAATGGAAGATATATTATCTTGTTATTGTATGTGGATGACATGATTGTTACAGGGTCTAACATGCAGGATATAAATGTGCTAAAAAAGAAACTAGATAAATTATTTGCGATGAAGGATTTGGGTGTTGCAAAGAAAATCCTTGGTATGAGAATAACAAGAGACAGAAAAAATTACAAATTGAAATTGTCTCAGAGTGAGTACATAGAAAATGTGTTGGAGAGGTTTAGAATGAAGAATGAAAAACTAGCTAGTACACCTTTGGCTATCCATTTCAAACTAAGGAGATGTGCCCCAAGACACGCAAAGAGATAGAATACATGTCCAAGGTTTCGTATTCATCAGCAGTTGGCATCTTGATGCATGCCATGGTGTGCACAAGAATGTCACATCCCCACCTCTTACTCGGCGGAGAGGACGCAACAACATCTATCACCCAAGGCACTCTAAGCCCCATGAACATAATATATAAAAATTGACTTGAAATAAAATATTCAGAAGTATAAACAGATGCATAATGTAATATACAGCGGAAGCAAATAAATTAATCCAATACATTTTATTCAATAATTTAACATGTTCATATAAATTCATAACAATATAGAGTCGCGGAAATAAAATATAAGGGATTACTTATCTTTGAAAGAAGCTTGTCCCACAAATAGCTATGTCACTACAACGTTCCACCCAACCATAGGCAAATGTTCTCTTTAATCCCTCAGCAACACTGCCACCCATGAGCTGGGCATGATTTCCCCAAGGAATAAGGAGCACTAGCATATTTTCCCTATAGCCAAGTCTACATTAAGAATCAGTCAATCCAACACAGTTGGGTTTATCAAACTCACACATGTAGTGGGTTACACTAAGCCAAAAACAAACGAGACACATCTAATCCAACATATGGGTTTATCAGGCTACCAGCCAAGTCATCCTTCCAGTTGGGTTTATCATTTCAGATGCCACACCGAGGATGCACACACAACGATCTCAGTCTGGGATCAACAAAACATGACAAAGGCCAAGGATTACACATGCACATAGTAATTTATCAAATTCTAAGCATTGCCGGTGTTTTGAGGCCCAGAAAATCGTAGGTAATAAGAGTTAGGGATTCTCCCCAATAAACGTTCCCAACTATCCCATTACTGTTTGGTATGGGCAATCTATCCGGTTTACGGTCTGGATACCGTAGTTCAAGTAACAAATTAAAAGGTTTTACCGGTTACAACCCAGTCCATCGTATATATTTTAGTTTTTTGTGTTTAAGTTATGATGTGCAAGTGCCTATCGAAAAATGAAAATTGATAGAGATAACGAGGAGTGTCACAATGTGATGTGCAGGTTCTTACCTCTCGTCTTACCTCTCTCGCATCTAAACCACAAGCAACCAAAAAATAACTATAAATCACTAACCTATCCCAAGGGAGCAAAAATTATTAGTTATCAATGAGTAATGTATTTCTGCGCATGTATTAAGAAAAATTATAGATAGTTGTTACTTATTTCAGAACACATGAACATTAATAAAAATATAAACAACAAGATAGATTATTGTTTATGACAACCTTCATTACTCACAGTGAAAATTTCACAGAATAAACTATTAGACATTCATAACATAAATAGAAATGCAATGAGTTAGAACGATCTCACGGTTAATGGACATAAGCTGAAAATGAAATAGTTCACATTCAACCGATCCATAGCAAAGCATTTGAAACATTCCACCAAACTTTCTCCAACATAAACTTGTAATTCTTTATTGTAAAAGGAAGTAGTTCTTCTTACAATATACTCTTGAAAAAAACAATACCTTTGGGATACCCCTCATTGACTTTTGGGCTTCCCCAACCTCTCAATCCCAAAATTTTGTCTTGTAGTAAGTGCTCATAATTTATACAATATATTACATTTTAAATAAAAATTTTATAGAACACTTTATGAAGAGGGACCCGCTTGGTCATTTATGAACTTTTTCCATGCTTGGGCCTCTGCTGCTATTCCTTCAAAATCGGAGGGTTCAAGAAAACATATATTTATCTCATACTTAGCAGCCTAATTCTTAACTACTTCTATTCTCGCTGGGCTCAGGTGCAGCTGTTCTTCTAGTAAGTCAATACTTACTGCTGCATGAGCCACTACCTTCTTCAGAATCTGTTCATCTAGATCCTTGACTTGTTGGATCTCTTGCTCATCTTCCTGATACCTGTTCCGTAGATGTTCTATGAACAAATAATGTTTTCGTATCGCATCCAATATTTTTTTTGTAGAAACCTAGCATCTATTGTATGTGACCAGCACTCTTCTATAGTATTCAGCACAGAATCCCTTTGTTTTCTTTACAGTTTTCTTGAATTCTTTTGGAATATTGATGGAAAACTCCAATAAATCATAATCCTGCTTTAAACTCCGTCGATCTTTAACTGGTAGCTCTGCAGTGTTAGAATAATCAACCCATAGTATTTACCCACTTAGACATTATTTCATTTATTTTGTCTTATTTGCCCAGTCCATGAGTCCCACCATGTGCAAGTTGTCAATTGCCTATCCATAGAGGTAAAACTTGCCATTATTGACTCATGGAGCACTTGGGAAAGTCCTGGGAATCAAATCTGCTTTATTCCTGGCCTCCTAGGTGCCCTTCTACTTTTTCTGCTTTATTGCCTGCTTTTTCAGTGTTTTAAGGCACATAGGAAAGCAAGACTAGGTGAGGTGAATCAGCTTTGTTGCCTCTTCCTCCTCCACTCTTTCCTCCATGAAAAAGCATGTATGAGCTGCCATTTGACCACTCTTTAGCTTGCCCATGTGCCCTTGCTAATTCGTGGGGTCCTTGATAGATTTGGGATCAGCTTTTTACACCTATGGGGGATTTACCTATTTTGGGTAAGTCTGCTTTATGCTATATTTGGATGCTTCCTTATGCATTCGATTTGCTCATGTATTCTATATATTCAGCAGCCTATGATATTATAGGGTTGGCTATTGTACACTCAGTTAATATAATTTTGTGTTACAGCTCCATATTCAGTCTCCATTGTTGATAATTTGCATGATCAATTGTTAATTGGTGTGAGTGAAATTAATCTACTGCAGGCCTGAATTTCTACATGGTATCAGAGCCATTGTAGCTTGTTACTCTCCTCCAAAAATTATTTTGCAGGTTCAACATCAAGACTGGGAGCCTTCTACTAACAGCCGGGACAGATTTTCTAAAGCTATGGATTCACAGAAAACTATCCTCACTCCCTTCAA
>LPNX010697412.1:240023-293675 GCA_001517045.1 Pseudotsuga menziesii
GAATAATCAATTGGGAGTTATACCTAACAACAAATACATTCAACTAATTGTTTTAATTAGTTAGATGTTAATGATTTTGTAAACTGAATGAACTACTTGATTATGTTTATCTTATTGAATAATTCTTTTTCAGTTGAATGACTTTTTTTTCTTTGCGACCACAAGGTGGAACTGTCTTGGTGATCTGGGGCTTACTTAGCTTTGAGCTAATGCAGAAAGTTTACTTGCTCTTACAGACTTACAGGTAAGAAGATCCGGTGCTGCTTGTCAATAATCCTAAAGCATTCAAATATTTGTTCGTTGCAATAATAATAATAGCTCAGTGAAAGAATATAAATGTTATTCAATTTCCAATGCTTATCAAGGTAAAATCATTAAACTATCCTTATTTTTAAGACGCTATGGAAAATGAGATTTAGTTCTATCAGTAATGGCAACAACTGCTTTCCTTCTAGTAGATGTAAATTTATAGTTCTTAATGCGTATTGAACTCTTCGATGTCTACCATAGTCGTCAAGTGTAAAAATGCCTTAAATCTTTCTTTGCAAGCAGTTTTTAAGAATGACAGAGTTATTATGTCAAGGGTCTAATGTAAATTGTGCACAAATACATTTACATCATGATGGATTTGGTTACTGCTTGTGATAAGAACGTAATGTATATTGATAAGGATTTTACGTCCTACTGTTCCCATTTTCAAAACTTTGAAGTTTAACGGGATTACATCTTTATTACAAGCTGCTCTTGAAAAGGATATACTAGTGTTGATGCATAGAGTTCTTTTACACATAACCTATTCAGAGGATAAGGTTTAGTTAGTGTTATTAAATCATCAAAAGGTTACTTATTTTCAAATCTGATAGTTACTAAAATACTTAACACTTTTGTTTACCAACTTAAGGGTTTACACAACAAATACTCCAAAGCATAACTAGAGCTATTCTCATATGATGGATATCTTATCGTGAACAGGTTTTATACAATTCCTTTCATAGATATAAAAAGGTAATGTCCTTAATGGATTATAACCATTGAAAGAATGCATATCATAATAGTTTTAAGGCCTAACTTTTATGTTGATGAATCTTTTTGTTAAAAAGAATAGTGGCTTAACCCTTGTCATAATTATTATAGTTTGTTGTAAGGCTCCTATGCAAGGCATGGAAAAGGGGTTATGAAAAATGGAGCGCACCTTACTAAAACTATAGTTTAACCTTGATCTAAGATTTATAAACTTGTATTATATGCCTCCTTTACATGTTTAAAGTACTAGGTTGTGCAATGGTACATATCCACGTTATGATAAAATCCTACCCTTTGTTCTAAGGTTTCTTTGGTTTATTGTTTTTTCTACAGCGTGAAGGTTGGTTGACATTCGATACTACGAACATTGTAGAATCTTCCTATCACATGATTTGGATGAGAAATCATTTGGTTACTTGCTCGCTAGAAACTATATTGTTTTTACCCACTGCATGCCAATTATTAACTTGTCAACGTGGGCTCATCATAGCCAAGTGTTTGGAGGTTAAAAGGGCATTCTCGAACCCTAGTTTGACATTCCTCTGTCACCTTCGGGCCTCTAGCCGCTCTGCTACTATGCTCCTGTTTGCACTGTCGCTTGCATTTGTTGCCGGTAGTCTCCCTACTTGTTGTTTCTCCTCGTGAGCTCGCCCTGAATGCTTAATAGAGAGGTGCTGTCACGACATTGTTTGATGCTTGGGTAAAGGTTAATGATACTTTCTCCAGGGTCTCGCCATCCTGGCTAGCTCAATCCTGAATATTTTGACTATAAAGAGTTCCTTCCTCCTTGGCCTGGCACTGAGAGTTGTGGTCCTGCATTTTAGAGTTGTTGGGGCATAGGGTTTCACCACATAATAGTTTCTTTAGCCGAATATAAAGTGACGACCCAAGCGTGTTTATTTGTTGTGCTTGCTGCTCCTACTCTCAGTTGTTGTTGGTTGTTTGCTGTGTTAGTAAACTCCTTCTTTTGTGCAACAAATGAAGGGTTAATTCTCCTCGCGCTGGCGGTTTCCCTTCTGCTTGTGGGTGGTCGTGTTTCAGTAAAAATCTAGGTAAGGATGCTGTTAATTCTTCCATTACTTCGCAATCTTGTTTTAATACACAAAGTTTAATTTGTATACAAGTTTTAACATTATCGTTCTTCTTGTTCACAGGTGTTGGCCTGTTTCCCTCTGCGTGGTTGGTGCAAGGCTATGGCGACTTGCTAGTTCATGATAAGCCCTGGACATCCATGGTCATTCATCCTTGTTTGGTCCCTTATGGGACATTTGCGGGTTGGTCACCATGGTCTACAAACCCTTGCAGTTTTGGTTCATTTGGGTTGACCAGTTCGTTGTTTGTTTGTTGATGTTAAACCCCTTGCTTTATGCGGGGCTTCCGGCTTAGGCAGTGACTGTAAATTTTTTATTTTTGTTCAGTTCCTGTCTAAATATGTATAAATGAAAGGAAGGGGTGTTAAGCCATACTCTGATGACTTGTAGAAGCCGAGAGGCATTTGGAAAGGAGTTTAAACTCTTGATTTAATACCTCTGATGTAATTTTGATAGTATAGGGTTTTACCCTAACTTGGCATTATAAAAAGTATTTACATTTTCTTAAAATTATCTTTGATTTGTTAAGCACTACTGTAAATTGTTTGATTATTATTTTTAATGTGTAAAGGTTGGTTGAGCTCGGTGAATTGAGCATGTTATTACTCTGTTGGTTTATTTTCTGCGCATTACTCCCTTTGAATTTTACCCTGTAGTATTATTTAGATAATACCTGCTAGGGTATCTGTACAATTTTTTTATACTAATCTACTTTATTATCATGGAATTTGTAAATATTATTATATAATTTTTAACCTTCAGAATATAAGAATTTCATGTTTTTAATGATGTACTTATTTAACTAATAGTTACATCTTTTCAAGTACAGAATTCATATTTACTTGTTATAAAATAAGAATGTCATCTTATTTGTAAATAATATTACTCCTGTAGTTATATATGTTATCTTTATATTTAATTTATTTGTAGGAATATAGAGAGATAGTATTCTATTATTTAATTCTTATGTTACCCTGTTTATACTACAATAATAGTATTTATAAAATAAAGAGTAACCACTATCTATGTTCTTTCCTATGAACTATGTTGTAGGGTTTGTTTTAAATTATAAAAGAAATAAGTTACTAGCTGTATAACTTATTAAGTTTAGTTAGATAAAATATAAAATAAAAGGTTATTTACACTACAGCGTATTTAAAAATCTTAAACCGATAGCTTAGCTTTAGAAATAAATCTAAGTTTATCTACCCTCGCTCATAGTTTGTTTGTTGTAAAACAATAGTTATTTATCTTCTGCAGGAAAGAAGTAATCTGTAGAGATGAAAAGCATTTTTATTTATTCTAACACTATTTTTTTTTTGCTATTAGAATCTTTCCTTTGTTTCAAAATAAAATAGTAAAGTTACTGAAATAAAAGTTGTACAAAGAATCTGTTTATCTATCAAAATCTACTTCTGTTAGTAAAAAGATATAGCTTCTTTTCCTTTACTGAAATCTGACATTCACAATCTAACTCTAACCCTAACTCTACTCCATGTACCGAATGCTAATTCTTCTAGTAACAAATAAAATTAAACATTCTCTTAATCAAGCTAACATCTTGTTCTTTAATTACATCATACTTTGTTCATATAATTTCACCACCTGTGCTAGAGTACGATCTGGATTACTCTAGATGAGGAAAAACACAAGTAGGGTTTGATCTCATTAAAAATAATTCCATTACTAAACAAACTAAGATATTCTATTCTCTGAGTTTTTACACTATAATTGCAAGTACATCAATCAATCACACACAGATAAATAAGCAGAAACTAATAAATAGTAGAACCTGTTCTTAAAGCTTGGTCGACAACAGTAATGGGAGGCCGTTCCTCCTTACCAACTCCTGGAGAGTGCTCAAACAGTGACTCCTCAGGACCCCCGAGCTTGCTCTAGTCTCCCTGGCTAGAAATAGGTGCAACAACTAATCAAGTACTAGTCCTGAGACTCAATACCAGTCCTAAACTTATCAGTCAATTCTATCAACTTGGATGCTGTATCAGACCAAGTTACTGC
Source organism: Pseudotsuga menziesii (assembly GCA_001517045.1). NCBI lineage: Eukaryota > Viridiplantae > Streptophyta > Pinopsida > Pinales > Pinaceae > Pseudotsuga > Pseudotsuga menziesii. The sequence goes on from LPNX010697412.1 coordinate 244,157, forward strand.
AGTTTATCTCTCAAAACACGTTCCTTACAGTTTTCCCTTTTTCCTAATGAATTCCTTGAAGTACATTCCACCTCAATGATTCTTCTCCTAGAAAATATCTGAGCAGCCTCAGCTCTCTACATTGGGTACTTTTAAAATATTTCCTAGGTCTTTTTGGGTTGGTTGTCATTAATTGAGCCACCTGCTCTGATCCCACTTTCTTGGGGGATCATGAACCCAAATGTAGGGAAGTTGCCACCTGCAACATAGGAAGTGTTTGAGGATGCTGCCACTTGTATTTTGCTATCCACCTAGTTCCTTCCACCAGTTTGACTAGTAACACTCTTATGAACAACTCTCCCAAGCTGTTGTCTCCACTTTTTATTTATTAGTAATAAAATATTCAGAATTACATTCCACATCTTTTGACTCTGCTGACTCATCAGTTTCTACTTAGCATTAAACTTAACATAATGTCTTAGGAATCAAATTAAAACAAATAACATTATTTTACAAAATTGGGGTATGTGACATACACACCCCCTTAAAATGTAACATCGTCCTCAATGTTACTTATTCTTCATCCTTTGCAGTCCCCTGGAATAGATTTGGGTATGCTTCCTACATCTTACTTTCCAGTTCCCAGGTGTCCTCTTCAGGACTAAGGTGCTTCCATTGCACCTTCACCTGTCCAATGGTGTGGTTCTGCAGTGTAATTTCCCTCCTCCCGAGGATACAGTCCGTTTCCACCAGAATTTCTCCTTCTGGTTCCACCTGTACAACATTCCAATCAACCACATGAGTATCATCATGAACATATTTATTTAAAATGGAGATATGAAAAACATTATGTACTTTCAAGTTAGGTGGTAATGCTAGCTGATATGCAACTTGACCAATCTTAGACAAAATTTCGAATTGACCACAGTAACGTGGTGCTAGATTTGCACAACTCCCCAGTCTTAGAGAGATTTTATTTGGCCTTACCTTGATGAACACATGTTCACCTACCTGGAAATCCTTTGGAGTTCTTTTCAAGCATGCTTGACTCTTTTGCCGATCATGTGCCACCTTCAAATTTTCCTGCACTTGTTTCACAATTTCCTCCATTTCCTTCAACAATTCTGGTCCTAACACCAATCTATCTACTGGATTATTCCAAGAGATAGGAATGTTGCATTTACGTCCATATAAAATTTCAAATGGACTAAATTTAGCTGATGAGTGATAGTTATTGTTATATGTGAACTCTGCTAGATGTAAGTAGTCTTCCCACTTACCTGACTAATCTTTCACATACATCCTCAGTAAATCCTCCAGTACTTGATTTACTCTTTCAGTTTGCCCATCTGTTTGAGGATGGAAGGAAGTACTAAAATTCAATGTTGTATTTAATCCTTTAAACAAGCACTTCCAAAAATTTCCTGTGAATTTAGGATCCCTTTCTGAGATTATAACCTTCGGTACTCCATGTAACCGAAAAAACTGCTTTAAGAATATATTGGCTATATTGGCAGCCTTGTAAGTAGTTTTAACAGGAATAAAATGTGTTGCCTTGCTTAACTTATCGACCACTACCATAATAGAGTCATTTTGATTCTGATTTATGGGCAATCTAGTAATAAAATCTAAGCTAATCACTTCCCATTTCCAGCTAGGAATAGGTAAAGGTTGTAGCAAACCAGTTGGGTGTTGGTGTTCGGTTTTCACTTGTTGATAGTCTAAACACCTAGCAATGTATTCAGTTGCCTCAACTTTCATATTTGACCAAAAATATTCTTTCCTTAGCATGGTTACAGTCTTTTGATAACCTGGGTGTCCTGGATATGGTATTTTATGGACTTCATCCCGAATTAATAACTTAACCTTAGGCACATTAGGTACATACAGTTTATCTTTAAATAATAAAAATTCATCTTCATTTAAACTATAACCTTTTATTAAGCTTTCTGTAGGTTCTTCTTTAGCTGTAATTTGCAATTTCTGATAAATTTCATCTTGTTTTACTCCTTCTTTAAGCTGTTCATTTAAATCAGAAGCATAAGTGTTGATTGCTGCTGTAAAGTTCAGCTTTGCATTTCTGCTTAATGCATCAGCCACCTTATTTTCCTTACCCTTTATATGCTGAATTTCGAAATCATATTCACTCAAGAAGGCTAACCACCTTGCTTGTCTAGCGTTTAAATTAGGCCGATCTACAAGATATTTCAGTCCTTTATTATCAGTCATTAGAATAAATTTTCTACCTATTAAATGATGTCGCCACATTTTTAAGGCATGTATAACAGCTGCTAGTTCTAGATCATAACTCGCGTAATTATTTTCATGAATTTTTAACTTTCTAGATTCATAGGCAATGACATGCCCTTCTTGAGTCAAAACACCACCTAAGCCATCATTACAGGCATTGGTGCATACTACGAAATCTTTGTTAGGATTTGTTATTCTTAGAATAGGTGCACTAGTCAATAAAGTTTTTAATTTCTTAAAGCTTTCTTCACACTTCAGATTCCAGTCAAATTTATTTTCTTTCTTTTGTAAGGAAGTTATCGGATTTTCTATCCTTGAAAAGCCTTCAATGAACCTCCGGTAATAACCTGTAATTCCCATGAATGAAATAACATCCGTTACATCTTTAGGAACCGGCCAATCTTCGATTGCTCGAATGTTTTCAGGATCGACTGAAATTCATTCCTTAGTCACTACGTGACCTAAGTATTGGATTTCATCCTTAAAGAAGTCACACTTACTAAAATTTGTGAAGAGTTGTTGTTCTCGCAATTTTTGTAAAACTATTTTTAGGTGTTCTTTATGTTCTTCTTCTGTTTTAGAGTAAATTAAGATGTCGTCGATAAACACGAACACAAACTTATCTAAATAATTATGCATTATATTATTCATTAAGTACATAAAGACAACTGGGGTATTAGTAATCCCAAATGGCATTACGACAAACTCGTAGTGTCCATACCTTGTTCTAAAGGCTATCTTAAAGATATCTTCATCTTTAATTCTTACTTGATGATATCCTGACCTCAAATCTATCTTTGAAAACACCGTGGCTCCACGTAGTTGATCGAATAGATCATCTATGCTGGGCAATGGATATCTATTTTTAATAGACATTTTGTTTAGCTAACGGTAGTCTATGCATAGTCACATAGTTCCGTCTTTATTTTTAACAAAGATGACCGGTGCTCCCCAAGGAGACACACTAGGTCGAATGTACTTTTTATCAATTAACTCTTTTAATTGTGATTTTAACTCATTAAGTTCTAAAATGTTCATTTGATAAGGATATTTTGAGCTAGGCACCACACCTAGTACCAGCTCAATGGTGAAATCCAATTCCCTCCTTGGACGTAATCCTAGAATTTCTTCTAGGAATACGTCAGTATACTCTTTTAAAACAGGAATATTTTCTATCTTTAACTTATCTGTTTCAGTTTTACTTTCCTCATCTGTAATAGTTACTGCATAGGCTTTACATCCTTTTCTAACAGCTCTTTTAAGTTGTAAAGTAGAAATCTGTCTGATTATAGTTTTTCTAGGAATACCCTTAACCTTTACTAGTTGTTCATTACTATTTAAACACGTAAAAGTTTTATCGTAACAATTAAAACTACCTTATGTTGTTCTAACCAGTCCATGCCAATTAGTAAATCATATGATCCAAGTGGAAAAACATTAAGCTTAACTGTAATTTTAAATTCATCCATAAGTAAAGAACATTCTTTCACAAAACGGGTTACTTTTCTTTTTTCCCCAGTGGCTAATTGAACTAACGAAGAGTTCTCAAACTTATCGACATACAACTTACATTTTCCCACTATCTGAGGTGCAATGTAACTGATACTAGCTCTTGGATCAATTAAAATGGTTACAAGGGTCTGATTAATCATACCTTCTACTTCCACCATGGAGGTCTGATAGTTAGTTTTGCGGTTCTCCAAAGCTGCATTAATTCTGAGCATGCTCCTCGCTAGTTCCCCAACGGTCATCTCCTCTTGTACAGTATGAATATTGCTGACTGTCATTTTTCAGTTTGGGAAAACCGAGGCATAGTGCAGGCCATTACATTCCCAGTACTTAATAGGCTCTTTACGTTCGAAGCTCTTGGTAAAATTTCCATGGTTATTTGCAACTTCCTTGCCCTTGAAATTATTCGAATTGTTGGAAGTACCATTCCTATTTCCATGGAAATTTTTGTTGTTAGAATAATTTTTAGTCTTATTATTCTTGAAATTCCTATGAGGTACAAATTCCTTCTTCTTAAACTCAGGCTGATTGTTATTTTTTTTAGCCTTCCAGTTGGCCAAGCCTTCCTTCTTCCAGTTCTGCTCAAAACAAAAATTAGCCTTCCTCATGGCTTCCTCCAAAGTCTTCAGGTTATCATATTCAATTCTGTCTTTGATATGATATGGTAGATAGCTAAGAAATCGTCGTACTTTCAGTTTCTCGTCTACTAGGTAGGGTACATACGTAAGTAAACTTAATAATTTGTTGTTCAAATCCTTCATATTCATTGAACCTAACTTCAATTCATAAAACTCTTTAGCTCTTTCTTCGTAATACTACTCAGACACAAATTTCTTCTTGAAATACCTTTTAAAGGTACTCCAGTTAACTTCCTTCTCTCTTATACCCTTGACTCTCTTCAGGTCTTGCCACCATATATCAGCTTTTCTGGAGAGATTATATATTGCCATCCTTTCCTTTAACTGATTAGAGAAATTATATATATATAAATACTTCTTCATCCCAGATAACCAGGATTCTGCTTCCTCCCCTTTCTCAGTCTCTCCATTAAAAGTTGGGGGCTTTATCTTTTTAAACTCCTCTAAAATTTCCTCATATGGTTTGTATTTCTTCTTTCTGTCATACAAATCATCTTCACTACTGTCACTAGTAGTATGATAACTTTGTCATTCACCAAACCCTTCAGATGATGATCTACTTTCAGTTTTTTCTAGCTTCATCTTTTTGGATTTTCTTTGATGACTGACATCTTCAGTTTCTGATCTTCTGCTCCTTCCTTCAGTTTGGAACTTTTCTATTAAAATTTTGTTCAATTCTTCCCGAGCCTTCAAAATCCTCTCATTCTCCCTCTTGACTGATTCCATTTCAGTTTTCAAATCTTTTACAGCTTGCAACAGCTCTAAGAAGTTGGTAGTCACCTCTTCTAACATAGGTTCTCTGGGAAAATTCCTTGTTTCTGTGTCTGGAGACTCCTCTTGTGCATACTCTCCTAGCTTTCCCATACCTACCTGTTAAACTTCAGAAAAAGGAAATTTTCTGTTCTTAACATAAAACAAAATATATGTTAGTATATTATTTTACTTTACTATTCTATGAAAGCTAGTTGGGTTGCATCAAGGCCTAGTGTTTGAACCTTGTGCTCTGATACCACATGTCAAAACACCAAAATTTCTGAAAAATTTAAAACTTTGAAAAATACAGATAAACTTCATTAATGCAGTCAACTAATTGTTTTAATTAGTTAGATGTTAATGATTTTGTAAACTGAATGAACTACTTGATTATGTTTATCTTATTGAATAATTCTTTTTTTAGTTGAATGACTTGTTTTTCTTTGCGACCACAAGGTGGAACTGTCTTGGTGATCTGGGGCTTACTTAGTTTTGAGCTAACGCAAAAAGTTTACCTGCTCTTACAAACTTACAGGTAAGAATATCCGGTGCTGCTTGTCGATAACCTAAAGAATTCAAATATTTGCTCGTCGCAATAATAATAATAGCTCAGTAAAAGAATATAAATGTTATTCAATTTCGAATTCTTATCAAGGTAAAATCATTAAACTGTCCTTCTTTTTAAGACGCTATGGAAAATGAGATTTAGTTCTATCAGTAATGGCGACAGCTGCTTTCCTTCTAGTAGATGTAAATTTATAGTTCTTAATGCGTATTGAACTCTTCGATGTCTACCATAGTCATCAAGTGTAAAAATTCCTTAAATCTTTCTTTGCAAGCAATTTTAAAGAATGACAGAGTTATTATGTCAAGGGTCTACTTTAAATTGTGCACAAATACATTTACATCATGATGGATTTGGTTACTACTTGTGATAAGAACGTAATGTATATTGATAAGGAGTTTACGTCCTACTGTTCCCATTTTCAAAACTTTGAAGTTTAACGGGATTACATCTTTATTACAAGTTGCTCTTGAAAAGGATATACTAGTGTTGATGCATAGAGTTCTTTTACACATAACCGATTCAGAGGATAAGGTTAAGTTAGTGTCATTAAATCATCAAAAGGTTACTTATTGTCAAATCTAATAGTTACTAAAATACTTAACACTTTTGTTTACCAACTTAAGGGTTTACACAACAAATACTCCAAAGCATAACTAGAGCTATTCTCATAAGATGGATATCTTATCATGAACAGGTTTTATACAATTCCTTTCATAGACATAAAAAGGGCATGTCCTTTATGGATTATAACCATTGAAATAATTCATATCATAATAGTTTTAAGGCCTAACTTTTATGTTGATGAATCTTTTTGTTAAAAATAATAGTGGCTTAACCCTTGTCATAATTATTATAGTTTGTTGTAAGGCTACTATGCGAGGCATGGAAAAGGGGTTATGAAAAATGGAGCGCACCTTACTAAAACTATAGTTTAACCTTGATCTAAGCTTTATAAACTTGTATATGATATGCCTCCTTTACATGTTTAAAGTACTAGGTTGTGCAATGGTACATATCCACGTTATGATAAAATCCTACCCTTCGTTCTAGGGTTTCTTTGGTTTAATTTTTTTTTTCTACAGCGTGAAGGTTGGTTGACATTCGGTACTACGAACCTTGTAGAATATTCCTATCACATGATTTGGATATTGAGAAATCATTTGGATACTTGCTCGCTAGAAACTATATTGTTTTTACCCACTACATGCCAATTATTAACTTGTCAACGTGGGGTTGTCGTAGCCAAGTGTTTGGAGGTTAAAAGGGCAGTATCGAACCCTATTTTGACATTCCTCCGTCACCTTCGGGCCTTCGGCCGCTCTGCTACTATCCTCCTGTCTGCATTATCGCTTGCATTTGTTGCTGGTAGTCTCCCTACTTGCTGTTTCTCCTCGTGGGCTTGCCCGAATGCTTAATAGAGAGGTGATGTCATGACATTGTTTGATGCTTAGGTAAAGGTTAATGATACTTTCTCCAGGGTCTCGCCATCATGGCTAGCTCAATCCCAAATCTTTCAACTGTAAAGATTTTCCTTCCTCCTTGGCCTGGCACTGAGAGTTGTGGTCCTGCATTTCAGAGTTGTTGGGGCATAGGGTTTCATCGTAGAATAGTTTCTTTAGCCGGATATAAAGTGATGAACCAAGCATGTTTATTTGCTGTGCTTTCTTCTCCTACTCTCAGTCGTTGTTGGTTGTTTGCTGTGTTAGTAAAATCCTTCTTTTGTGCAGCAAATGAAGGGTTTCATTCTCCTCGCGCTGGTGGTTGCCCTTCTGCTTGTGGGTGGTCATGTTTCGGTAAAAATCTAGGTAAGGATGCTGTTAATCCTTCCATTACTTCGCAATCTTGTTTTAATACACAAAGTTTAATTTGTATACAATTTTTAACATTATCATTCTTCTTGTTCACAGGTGTTGGCCTGTTTCCCTCTGCGTGGTTGGTGCGAGGCTGTGGCGACTTGCTGGTTCACGGTAAGCCTTGGACATCCATGGCCGTTCATCCTTGTTTGGTCCCTTTTGGGAAATTTGCGGGTTGGTCTTCGTGGCCTACAAACCATTGCAGTTTTGGTTCATTTGGGTTGACTGGTTCACTATTTGTTTGTTGATGTTAAACCCCTTGCTTTATGCGGGGCTTCCGACTTAGGCCGTGACTGTAAATTTTTAATTTTTGTTCAGTTACTGTGTAAATATGTATAAATGAAAGGAAGGGGTGTTAAGCCATACTCTGATGACTTGTAGAAGCCAAGAGGCATTTAGAAAGGATTTTAAACTCTTGATTTAATACCTCTGATGTAATTTTGATAGTATAAGGTTTTACCCTAACTTGGCATTATAAAAAGTATTTACATTTTCTTAAAATTATCTTTGATTTATTAAGCACTACTGTAAATTGTTTGATTATTATTTTTAATGTGTAAAGGTTGGTTGAGCTCAGTGAATCGAGCATGTTATTACTCTGTTGGTTTATTTTCTGTGCGTTACTGCCTTTGAATTTTACCCTGTAATATTATTTAAATAATACCTGCTAGGGTATCTGTACAATGTTTTTATACTAATCTACTTTATTATCATGGAATTTGTAAATATTATTATATAATTTTTAACCTTCAAAATATAAGAATTTCATGTTTTTAATGATGTACTTATGTAACTAATAGTTACATCTTTTCAAGTACAGAATTCATATTTACTTGTTATAAAATAAGAATGTCATCTTATCTGTAAATAATATTACTCCTGTAGTTATATATGTTATCTTTATATTTAATTTATTTGTAGGAATATAGAGAGATAGTATTCGATTATTTAATTCTTATGTTACCCTGTTTATATTACAATAATAGTATTTATAAAATAAAGAGTAACCACTATCTATGTTCTTTCCTATGAACTGTGTTGTAGGGTTTGTTTTAAATTATAAAAGAAATAAGTTAGTAGCTGTATAACTTATTAAGTTCAGTTAGATAAAATATAAAATAAAAGGTTATTTACACTACAACGTATTTAAAAATATTAAACCGATAGTTTAGCTTTAGAAATAAATCTAAGTTTATCTACCCTCGCTCACAGTTTGTTTGCTGTAAAACAGTAGTTATTTATATTCTTCGGGAAAGAAGTAATCTGTAGAGATGAAAAGCATTTTTATTTATTCTTACACTATTTTTTTTTTGCTATTAGAATCTTTCCTTTGTTTCAAAATAAAATAGTAAAGTTACTGAAATAAAATCTGTACAGAGAGTCTGTTTATCTATCAAAATCTACTTTTGTTAGTAAAAAGATATAGCTTATTTTCCTTTACTGAAATCTGACATTCACAATATAACTCTAACCCTAACTCTACTCCATGTACCGAATGCTAATTCTTCTGGTAACAAATAAAAGTAAACATTCTCTTAATCAAGCTAACATCTTATTCTATAATTACATCATACTTTCTTCATATAATTTCACCACCTGTGCTAGAGTACGATCTGGATTACTCCAAATGAGGAAAAACACAGGTAGGGTTTGATCTCATTAAAAATAATTCCATTACTAAAAAAACTAAGTTATTCTATTCTCTGAGTTTTTACACTATAACTGCAAGTACATCAATCAATCGCACACAGATAAATAACCAAAAACTAATAAATAGTAGAACTTGTTCTTAAATCTTGGTTGAAAATAGCAATGGGAGGTCGTTCCTCCCTACCAACTCCTGGAGAGCTCTCAAACAGTGACTCCTCAGGACCCCCGAGCTTGCTCTGGTCTCCCTGGCTGGAACTAGGTGCAGCAAATAATCAAGTACTAGTCCTGAGACTCAATACCAGTCCTGAACTTATCAATCAATTCTCTCAGCTTGCATGTTGTATCAGACCAAGTTACTACAGTTTATCTCTCAAAACACCTTCCTTACAGTTTTCCCTTTTTCCCAATGAATTCGTTGAAGTACATTCCACCTGAATGATTCTTCTCCTGGAAATTATCTGAGCAGCCTCAGCTCTCTACACTGGGTACTTTTAAAAGATTTCCTAGGTCTTTTTGTGTTGGTTGTCATTAATTGAGCCGCCTGCGTTGATCCCACTTTCTTGGGGGATCATGACCCCAAATGTAGGGAAGTTGCCACCTGCAACATAGGAAGTGTTTGAGGATGCTGCCACTTGTATTTTTCTATCCACCTAATTCCTTCCACCAGTTTGACCAGTAACACTCTTATTAACAATTCTCCCAAGCTGTTGTCTCCACTTTTTATTTATTAATAATAAAATATTCAAAATTACATTCCACATCTTTTGACTCTGTTGAGTCATCAGTTTCTACTTAGCATTAAACTTAACATAATGTCTTAGGAATCAAATTACAACAAATAACATTATTTTACAAAATTGGGGTATGTGACAGTCTCCATATTCTTCAATGACCTTGAACGCTTCTCCAGACATGCAGTTGCACTCGGTTAGGAAAATTAGAGGGTACAACGACATGATGAAGTGTTCACATATTTATCTATAGTAGACATGGTATTTTTGTGCCCAAAATAATTTATATGCAGTGTATACCGAGGTCCTGTCTCTATCCCAATTACACCTCAAGGCTGGAAAAGACCAGGTACATAGTATACAGTCAACTAGGATAGAGCTCATGTAGAACTCTGACTTCTTCTGTGACACTCCTCCCAAGGCTGAAGATATGCATGTTAAGAGGCTATTGGACACTATGTTTGCCCAATTGAATATGGTTCCTTGAGTGGCCACATAGAAAATAATTGGTATCCATCCCAATTTGAAGGTTTTTTTGTGAGCTCTCTCAAAAATTCTATTCAGCATCAGTGCTATAAATCTATAAGGGGTCCGGAGAGTGGATGTATCATATTCTCTTGATGGCCTGGTTCGAAATTTCTTCCCTGGTACCATCATTTTTTTTACTGTTTCTACCAGGTCCATAGCTGTCTCTTTTAACCAGCTTTCTGTTAGGTAAATCTGAGCAGGATCCAGGTGATATGCCATTGAGAGATAAGTAGGGATGTATGCAGATTATCCCTATTGAGCAGTATTTTCAAGGATCATCGTAGTCACATCTACCCTAGGAAGAATCCAACAGATCACCTCTGAGCATGGGAACAACTCTGGTCTTGTGGCAACTTTCATAAGAGCCGATTTTTCGATATTTGCATAAATAGTCAGCTTTTCAAATCCTGCATCAAGAACATTCTGATTTACAATCATCCTATATATTTCACCCCATTTATAATATGGCTCTACCCCGATGGTAGCTTTGGTATATTCATATATGTATTCAACCTTGGTGATGATTTCAACCTCTGGTTGTCCTTCCACAATTGGAGCCTTCTTCTTTTGTCTTTTAGACATATCTCCTTTGCAATAGTCACCATGTCATAAGCACAGTATGTTATTAGACCATTTGGGCTTTAGTAAGTGTTTTAGTAATGAAGAAAAAATGTATCAAACTATTTACCTCTTCCATGTGCATTCTTAAAATAAACTATATAGAGCATTAATACATGAAAAGAAAAAATTACAAAACAAAAAAAATCCTGCAAGTTGTGTCTTAAAATATTCTAAGTCCACTGCCTATAACTAAGAACACAGCCCTGATAGAAAAACTCATCATTAACCTGGACTGCATTCGAACTAATCTAACTCCTCCGATAAAGCATGAACCACACTATCATTAAGGTTCATCCTCAAACGTGAGACCCTATATTGTGTTCTTCAATGCAGAAGATCTTAACATGACCAAAATATTGAAAACCCCCACCGTCCCATAAAAGTAGGGTAAATGCATACAAAAAAAAGAAACCCCCCTAGACGGCCATGAACAACTCAAAAATGGGTGGTGCAGACAGCGTAATGCTTGTTTGCACCAACCCTTCAATATTTTAGAGTGGAATAAAACAAACATAATGGCTCAAAAACATAGGTTCAAAATCCCCCACTGCTAAAGAAAACTGTCAAACTAGTTATTCTGCCTTACGACAATAAGCATACTGCGAGGATAAATATTTTCTAATGGACAACGGCACAATCTATAGGAAAACCTAACCAAGGAAGACCATGGTTCTCAAAACGACCAATAAAATCAAGAAAAAGGAAACCGTGGTTGGCCTACCTAGCAAAACGCTGTGTAGTCAATGGGATGACCCAAAACCTCCACGGCACCATGCCAATCGAATGAAATTCGAACAACTGGGCATGCTAAAAAGCTCAATCGACAAGGACCAGAGCAAAAATGCAAATCTCAACAAGAATAATAATAAAATAATGCTCCACCTCTTATATAAAACCGTTGGTAAAAGAATCGGCAGGAAAAAACCCTATCGGCAATCGGAAGCACTAAACGTCGAGCGGATAGTTCACTAGATAGTCCTAATAGTGAGAGACAAACCAACTGCAGGTCCCGTGAATCATAAAACCATCGGCGATCAGAATCTCTACATGCTTTGGGTCGGTGACTTAAACCTCAAAATTCTTGGAGTGTCGGTGATGCAAGCCTAAGTGCTCCCGCTGTGTTGGTGATTCCAAGCACTAAACGCTGCCATAGTGTCATGAATGTTATGCATCGACGATCGAAAGGACTACTCACTAACACATCGGAACTTCAAACCGCAATACTCTCCATAGTGTCGGTGACATAAAGGACAAGCCCTCCGAAACGTCGGCACCGTAGAGGACTACACCTTCGACAATTGTGAAAAAATGTTCCAATAGCGATAAAGCGAAATCAATTCATCGATAGTCAAAGGTTTAAACAATAAAACCACAAGGTAATAAAGGCCACGGATTCGGAGAGAAAAATAATTGTTCGTTGTTTCCCTTCTGAAATGTCAGCAACATAGAGAACTAATGCCCCAATTCAATCTTCAACCGACTTCTGACCGCAATAAATAAAATCATCAAAAAATAAAAAATGTGAAGTGTTCGAAAGATTTTCGGTTGGGAAGAGATAATACTAGCTCGTTTAACCACCAAAACAGCGGGAAAAATAGTCAACCAATCATCTGACTTCCCAAAGGTCAAAAGAAATCAACAAACCTGAGCTATACAAAATCAAAAGGAGGGTCCAAAATTTTTAGAACTTTGGGAAATACTTGCAGGTTCAACAATTGGAGACTACCTGGTGAACACAGATCTCTGGACAATTTCTTCTTTGAGCAATAGACTGTTTTGATAATACCAACATGCTGCATTCTTCTAGATGTATGGATTTACCAAATGGCAGATGTATGTACTTTTAATCATTGATGATAGTCCAATTTAGGGAAAATGGAAACCAAGATTTCAAAGTCTAGATAACTCTTTTGAGGACAAGGATATGAATTTCATTTTTTACCTCTATCTTTGGGTAGTTCCCAGCTTGGACAGCACAGGATTGTAACATATGGTAAACAAAAATATTTGTTTGTTCCTCATTCCCATGCCATTCTGCACTTTTGTGCTTTTGGACTTTTGTCCTTTCTTTTGAGTCCTCCTTTTTTCCTTCTTTCTGAAATTTTTAATTCAGGCTCCTCTATCCATAGTGTCCTTTTGGGTGAGAGATATATTTAATTTTCAGCTCACGGATGGAGAAGAACTTTGGAAATCTAGTACTAATATGGTTCAGTACTTTGTTTTGATACATATTGCTTTTCTGAGGAGATTTTGACTCTTATTTTCCTTTTGGCTTTCAATTCCTGGCATGGGATCATTTAAATGTAATATGTTGTTTACCATGCTTCCTCTCCATGGGTCTTTTGTTGTCACCCCCCAATACATTTTTAATGTGATATGGATGGAGAATACATTTTTAATGTGATATGGATGGAGCCTTGAAATAGTATTCCAGACCTTTTGATCTTGAGTTATTTTACAAGGATTAAGTATGACTTCAATGTGTTCATAGCCATTTAGAAAAACTGCTAAACTAGAAGAAGTTATTTCAAATAAATCAATAGTACACAGTCTCATAATCAAGGATTTTAGTTAATCCAAAATTCTGATGAACTCCATGCAACCAAAAGTTGTGCTTCTTTATTAAAATCAATCAAAATCTAACTAAAAACAAACAAAATAAACTAAATAAAAAATAAAACAAACCAATTTATTTATGTACAAGATAACCAAGAAATAAAAATCAAAAGAAATAGGTTTGAGAACTAAACCATTAACTGGTAAGTTCTCTTCCCACCCCTGTAAATCTTGCAACTTGTAAGTTGAGGGGCCAAGCTTGGCTGTAATTTGAAAAGGGCCTACCCATAACTGTTGAAACTTAGTGTGCTTCCCCTTTTCATCATGCGGATGATCCCACATAAGAACCAAATCTCCCACTTCGAATTCCTTGTTTCCAACTTTCTGCTTATCAAACCAATGTTTCACTACTTCCTGTTACTGCTTAAAGTGTTCTTTGGCTTTGGACCTAGACTCTTTTGACTTCAAAAGATTATAGATTCTAATCTGTAGGATTTCGTTATCGGTACCTCTAGATTCCTGAGCTATTATGAAAAATGGTAACAGAATGTTGGGAGGAAAAATAGCTTCTTTTATGTAAACAAGAGTGTATGGTGAAACACCTAAGTAATTCTTGGGTGTGACTTTATCATCCCAAAGAGAATTAGGTAACGCTCAGTGCCAACTTCTCTAATTTTCTATCATGGTTTGCTTTAGAATTCTAATTAAATTCTTATTTGTAGATTCTGCCAAACCATTTCCTTGTGGGTAATAGTTTGTAGAATAATGCAACTTGATTCCTCTATTATTCACAAATGCATTTAATCTAATAGAAGAAAAGTAAGTGGCATTATCGAAAACGAGGGAAATTGGAATGCCAAACCTAGTCATAATGTGATCTTGTAAGAAATCCATGAATGCATCTTCATTTACTTTGCGTAATATAATGGTCACGACCCATCTAGTGAAGTAGTCAATTACCGTCAAAATGTATTTGTGCTGCAAAGAAGAATTTGGGTTTATCTCTCCAACGATATCAATCGCCCATTTTTCGAATGGTTCTATTATCATCACTGGATTTAAATCCCCTGCTACCTTAGCTTGTCTTCCACAACCTCTTTGACAAACATCACACTTCCTGACATGAGCATGAGCATCCTTAAACAGTGTAGGCCAGTAATATCCAGATCTGAGGATCTTATGGGCTGTTGTATCTCTGGAAAAATGACCTCCAACAGGCCCATCATGTAACTCTGTTATGACCTTCTTTGCATCTTCTTGTTCTAAGCATCTGAGAAAAACTCCATCATAATTATTTATGAATAATACTCCATCAATTATTTGATATGAAGCTGATTTAAGGCGTAATTCTCTTTGTTTTTTGGAATTCCAATTTTCCGGCAAATATCCTTCTTGAAGGTAATGCACTAGGTCTCGGTACCAGGAATCTGGAGCTGCGAATAGAGGACATACATCCACCATCTGTAACTTAGCTTCATTGTCCCAACTATTTTCTTCATTGTCATTACCTTCATCCATTAGTTTACCCAATCCTTGCCCTTTTACTATGGATGTTGGTTTGAACTCAAGATCATATTCTTGTAAGGCTGTTACCCAGTTGCCTCTTCTTTCTCCTAATTCCTTTTGTATAAAAAGAGATCTTACAGCTAGGTGTGGAACTATTACCTTAGTACGGTTCTTAAGTATGTATGGCCTGAATTGCTTTACTGCTTTAAAAACTACATAAGCTTGTTTATCAACAACTGGATAGTTCAATTCAGCTCCCTACATACTAGTGCTCATAAATGATATGGGGTACTCATCTCTCCCATCCTCCTTCTGCGTAAGCACTGCTGCCAATGAATCATCAGATGCAAAAGTTTACAGAATAAAATATTTTTCAAAATCCGGACTTCTGAGTGATGGTGCATGAGCAATAGATGTTTTTATCTTATTGAACGTGTTCTTTTCCACATTAGTCCATTTAAATTGTACACTTTATTTAACCATCTGCTGCAAAGGTTTGACAATTTGAGCAAAATTTGGTACAAACCTTCACACAAAATTAATTTTCCCCATGAATGATTGCATACCTTTTTTGTTATGGGTTAATTAAGGGATCTGTTCTATGGATTTAATCCTTTTTGGGTCTATGGAGATCCCTTTCTTAGAAAAAACATGACCTAGTAGCTTTCCTTCTATGACCACAAACACGCATTTCTTAGGATTAAGTGAAATACCATATTTTCCACAACGCTCAAAATTTTGTTTCAGATGGAATGCATGCTCCTCTCTCTTTTTTGAAAATATTTTGACATCATCGAGATATACCACAACACTACGGCCAATCAGACCACGGAAAGCTATATCCATGGCCCTCTGGAAAGTAGCTCCAGCATTTATGAGTCCAAAGGGAATTCTCCTATAAGCAAAAGTTCCCCACTTGGTTTTGAATGTGGTTTTAAGTATCTCCTCTTCAGCTACTAATACATGATTATAGCCAGAGAATCCATCTAATAATGAAAATAATTCAGAACCTAAAACCATCTGGAATATTTTCTCCGTGGGTGGGGCTGGATAGTTACCTTTATCTGACGCACGATTGAGGTTTCTGAAATCTGTACAGAGCTTGATTTCTTCGGATTTTTTCCTTATTGGCACCAAATTCGAAACCCATTCTGAATGTTTGACTTTGAATATAATTTTAGCATTCAACAAATTTTTCACTTCAATCTGAATTAAAGGTTCTAGCTTTGGATGCATCTTCCTCAAAGGCTGTTGGTAAGGCTTGATTCCAGCTTTAATGGGGATGAAATGTTGTATAATCTTTGTGTCATATGTTTTAAGCTCTTCATATGTCCAGGCAAACACATTTTTGTATTGTTTGAACAGACTGATGAACTTACTCCTTTCGCCCGGAGAACAAAATTTTCCCAAATTTACATATCTAGGTTTAGCTTCAGTCCCCAAATTTATTAGCTCAAATTGCAAGGATGAGCTATGAGTCTTGACATTCGTTGGATTTCTGAAGTTGTTGTTTAGGTCAAACATTCATTTCAGGGTCCTGAATCCCTTAGGAATAAAGTTCCCAAATTTTAATTCTGCTTGATGTTCTTCATCATCTATTATTTCTCCTTTAAAGGTCTCATCATTCATCAAGAATTCCAAAATTTGTTGATCATCGTCAAAAACCCGTAGATTGGTGATCATACCCGGAACAGAAGGCCTGGAAAGTAATTCAATAGAGCATCTATTATTAGAAGGTACTATCCTTGCAGCTGAGGTAGATAGTAAATCAGCTGCTGCATTTTTTAATCTAGGAATGGACACAATATTGAATGCATGAAAATGTATAAGCAAATCCCAAACTTCATTTTGATAGGATTTTAAATGTGGTGAAATACATTGTATCTTATTTCAAATTTGCTTAACAAAAATTTCAGAGTCTCCATATACTTTCAGATTTTTCACTTTCAATTCTATTGCCTTTCTCAGTCCCTGAACTAGTGCTTCATACTCGGCTGTATTATTTGTACATTTAAACTCTAATCTACAAGAAAGAAAATGTTTATTTTTTCTTGGATCAATCAGGACACAGCTAGCTCCTGATCCTTCCAATGGTTTAGATCCATCAAAATACAGGGCCCAAAAACTATCTACTTCTACTGAACTTGAATTAAAACTACATCGGAAACAAAATCTACTATTTTACAGTCAATCTCATCAGCCCGTGAAAATCAAAGGAGATTGGGTTGTGTGTCAGGTGTACTCTTGGCTTCTTCAGCTTGGTAATTTCCCGGTTCTAATTCAATGAAGTAATTTCCCAACACAGAGTTTATTGTCTCATTCTTTCCTTCTAATTGAGTAACATTGTATTTCATTTGAGGTTCTCTGAATACTTTTATTTGATTTGGACTTCCCTTATAAGGAAACCATCAATGTGACCAATCAGATGCAAAGCATCCATCTAACCTTGCCACCCAATATCGAATCAAAACCAATCCATAAGCATCTGGTATGTCAGCTACTACAATGTCATTGTATTGACATACCCTGTCATCTGCAGATAAGCGAATTAAAACATCTTCCATTTCTCCTATTACTTTCACAGTTGTCCTGTCTAATTGAATAACCTTCCAAGTAGATGGTTTAGGTTGTCCATTAATTTTCTTGCAGACTGACCATGGCATAACTTTGACTAATTCTCCTGAATCCACTAAACAGTTGTGCACATTATAGTTGAAAATATCAAAAGTTAGGAGAAATGTTGGGGTTTTATATTTAAACTTACCTCCCACACTTGCTTCACCAATTTTTTCTTTAGGTTGGTTGTTAGTGGGAAGCTCTTCTTCTGGTACTTCAAGTGCTTTTAACAATTTCTCTCTCTGCTGAGGTACATTACACATTTCAAACAATGGGATATTTGTCTTAGCCTTTTTAATGTCTTCCACAATATCATACCCCATCTCATGCTCTTTGAGATTCTTCTGGACATTATCAATCTTATCTTCAATAGGCTTAACAGGCATGTTGATTTTCTTCAGATTTTGACTTGAAATGGTAAATTTAGGTACTTTAACAGTTGTAGTGTTCTTTTGTATCTTATTCATATTTTCTTGAAGTTTCTTGATCTTAGGAAGTATTTACTTGTCTTCTTTTAACAAGATCTAACTTCTTGTCCTCACATTGGTTTCTGATATTTCCTCTTATTTCAAAGAATCTTCTTCTGTAGAAAACATTGAGACACGGTCCCATAAAACCAGAGTATCCTCCTCTTGTTTTTCTGTAGATTGATTATCTTTTTCTTCCTCCTTACCAGTTTCTCTCAGTTTGGAATCCAATAATTCATTCATTGCCAGTGTCATAGAATTTATCCATTGGGGGAAATTCTTCTCAAAATGAGGTTGTTGATGAAAAGTACAAAATTTATCCGTGCCTACATCAGTTAAATTCATTGTTGAAGGAATGTGTGGAGGAGGCTTAGGTTGACCGTTGTCTTGCCTTTTCTTATAATAAGGCTTATATGATTTGTGAGCCTCTTTTCCTTCTCTAAATCTATCACTCGGTTGGATAAATTTTGCATCATCTTTAACATCCCTTCAAAATCCTGTGACCGCTCATCCTTAGGCTTAGTTAGTAATAAACTTTTTCTTGTTTCCAAAATTCTTTTCTTCCGACTGCACAGGATAATTTTCTATGCTTTCCAACTCAGCCTCCACCTTCTCATCTTCTTCATAAGTTTCTACTAATGTAGGTCTCACTGATATCTTGGCAAACATGGCTAGATCAAGCCCAACGGCTGAGTATAGTATTTTATCAACGCATTTTCAAATGGCTTATTTAATGCAGTAAAATTGTTTAGGTAAGCAGCAAATCTTTGAGTAAAATCATGTAATTTTTCTTGTCTTTCTTTCTTTAGAGCACATAACCCCTTCATTAAGGTTGCATTGGTTTTCTGAACTGCATATTTACTTCTAAACATTCTCTAAAATGTGTTCCAATCCGTGATTGAATTTGCAGGAAGTACAAAATACCATGAGGCTACTTTTCCTTTCAGAGTGTGGGGAAACAATCTACACACTACATCTTCATGCTCCCCAGCTCGTAATCCTTCTATAGCCAAGTAAAAACTTTGTAAATGATCATCTACCAAAACTTCTTCACCTGGTTCAAACTTGGGTAATATTTTTTCAAAAGCTTTAGGCAAATCATGCAAGGGAGGTGTCAAATTTAAAGGTGATCTAGCTCTCCAAGCAAGTGGTCGAGGTGGTTGGTTTGCATTTACATTAGCCATGATTCTGAGTGGGGAATGAGGTGGTGACTGAACATGGGTCTGACAAGGTGAACAGTTAGGTGAATTTGGATCCAATTGATTCAAAGGTTGATCCACTTCTTGCAATGATGCTTCTACCAGTTCTTCAAGATATTCTACCAACACTGAGTCTTCTAATTGAGGGCGATCTTTCTTCTAATGCTCTCTTCTTGGTAAGATAGAATGATGGGTAATCTTCCAATCTTTTTCGCATATGCCATAGTGATTCTTCTTAAATCATCAACCACTTTGTTATCTACAGGATACAGATACCCTTTCTCTTTATCTTTAGGAGTGGATTTGTGAAACAAACTACTTTTAGAACTGTCACCTATGGAGTGATTTCTAGGAAGTGAGCTTGCTTGACCAGCCTTGCACTGGTGGCCCTCCTTCTAGCGCCAAACACTGTTGAGGCCTAGAAAATCACAGGTAACAACAGTTAGGGATTCTCCCTAATAAACGTTCCCAACTAGCCCGTTACTGTTTGGTATGGGGAATCCATCTGGTTTATTGTCTGGCTACCCTAGGTCAAGTAACAAATTAAAAGGTTTTACCGATTACGACCCGGTCCACTGTATATATTTTAGTTTTTTGTGTTTAAGTTATGATGTGAAAGTGCCTATCTAAAAATCCAAATTGATAGAGATAACGAGGAGTATCACAATGTGATGCACAGGTTCTTACCTCTCGTCTTATCTCTCTCGCATATAAATCACAAACAACCAGAAAATAACTATAAATCACTAACCTATCCCCAAGGAGAAAAAATTATCAGTATCAATGAGTAATGTATTTCTGTGCATGTATTAAGAAAAATTACAAATAGTTGTTACTTGTTTAAGACACATGAACATTAATAAAAATATGAACAATAAGATAGATTATTGTTTATGACAACCTTCATTAATCACAGTGGAAATTTCACAAAATAAACTATAAGACATTCATAACATAAACAAAAATGCAATGAGTTAGAACGATCTCACAATTAATGGACATTAGTTGAAAACGAAATAGTTCACATTCAACTGATCCATAGCAAAGCATTTGAAACATTCCACCAAACATTCTCCAACAGAAACTTGTAATTCTTTATTGTAAAAGGAAGTAGTTCTTCTTACAATATACTCTCAAAAATTGCTTAGGAAAGAAGTCCCCCTTTACATCCAAAATCTCCTATATTTATACAAAAAAGAAAAACCTTTG
Organism: Pseudotsuga menziesii; assembly: GCA_001517045.1. Classification (NCBI taxonomy): domain Eukaryota; kingdom Viridiplantae; phylum Streptophyta; class Pinopsida; order Pinales; family Pinaceae; genus Pseudotsuga; species Pseudotsuga menziesii. The sequence goes on from LPNX010697412.1 coordinate 264,790, forward strand.
GGCTGCCCCTCAATGACTTTTGGGCTTCCCCAACCTCTCAATCCCAAAATTTTGTCTTGTAGTAAGTGCTCATAATTTATACAATATATTACATTTTAAATCAAAATTTTATAAAAAACTTTATAAAGAGGGGCCTGCTTGGTCATTTATGAACTTTTTCCATGCCTGGGCCTCTGCTGCTATGCCTTCAAAATCGGAGGGTTCAAGAAAATGGATATTTATCTCATACTTAGCAGCCTAATTCTTAACTACTTCTATTCTCATCGGAATCAGGCATAGCTTTTCTTCTAGTAAGTGGATACTTACTGCTGCATGAGCCACTGCCTTCTTAAGAATCTGTTCACCTAGATCCTTGACTTGTTGGATCTCCTGCTCGTCTTCCTGATACCTGTTCTGTATATGTTCTATGAACAACTCATGTTCTGGTATTGCATCCTATCTTTTTTTTTGCGGAAACCTGGCATCTATTGTATGTGACCAGCACTCTTCTGTAGTATTCAACACATAATCCCTTTGTTTTCTTTACATTTTTCCTTAATTCGTCCACAATATTGATGGAAAACTCCAATAAATCATAATCATGCTTTAAACTCTCCCTATATTTAACCGGTAGCCTTGCAGGAGGTTCCTCATTTGTTTCTATCCACACTATTCTTCCTATCAGAATCTCCAGAATCTCTTGAGATTTGTCCAAAAAATAAGACGTAGTATCCAAAATCTCTTCCAATATGCTATCTATTTGTAAAATCTTACATCCTCCTTCCTCAACACAAATTTGCAAATGGTGGATCTTCCTCCTTTGAGCTAGAACATGTTCCTTCAAAGGTTGGACATCTATCTTCTGTTCCATAGCATCTTTCAGTGATGTTGTCAATGAAGCATTCTTCCCTTCCAAAACTGCTACCTGCATTTGATACTATTTCTCTCTTTCTTCAGTGGCATCCTTCTCTGATTCTAACTCAATTACCTTGTTTTGTAACTGGACCTTCTCTTCACTTAGAGTTTCATAAGACACCTGAAGGTCAGTTTTCTCACTTTTCAACACTTGATGCTCTAGCTGTAGCCTCTGTAATTCTGCTAAGCTGTTCTGAGCATCCTGTTTTGTTTTCTCTACAGAAACTTCTAAAGCCTCCTTATTGGCTTGCAGAGTCTGGAGTTCTATCTTTGAAGTCCTCACTTCATTATGCATGTCCTCAAATTTCCTCTTCAACTTATGACCTTCATCTCTCTCTTTCTTCAATGTTTCTTTTAATTGAGCTACATTCAGTTTGGACTGCTCAAGATCCATCATCAACCTATCTACATTATCTTCAGTAGCTTGGGTTAATGCCACCCCAGATCTTACTGTCAATATTGGATCTGCATCTGTCCCATACACCAAAGTCTTGTCAGTTATCATTTTTCTCGATTGTCCTCCTATTTCAACCTTTTTCTTGGTCCTTTTAACAATCCGTTTCTTTTCCTTGTCATAGAAAATGGTGCTGAAATCAAGGACCTCTTCTCCTTCTTTCTACATGAAAGGTATCAAATTCATTCTAGAAAACACATCTTGCCCTTGAGTGCTGCTATAAGTTGCAGCAGGCTCCTGCGGATAAGGATTATCTTATCCAAGCCACTGGTCTGTATGATCATGTTTCCCTAGTGTATCCATATGCTCAGTGGTTTGTTGGTCTCTTTTAGATCATGTTAATCTCAGACCTTCACTTTCTTCTTGTCTTTTCTTTATCTCTGCTTCTTCCTTCCTTTTTCTCTCCTCCTCTTCCTTCTTTGTTGCTTCCTTTGTAGCTCTCTTTCTTTCTTCTTCTTCTTTATTCATCCAAATTTATGCCTCTTGTGCTAGTATTCTAGCATCTTCTTCTCTCTTTCTGGCCTATTCTTCTTCAACTATCTTAGTCTTGTGTATAGTTCTACCTTTTTCGCCCACAATAGTGATTTTTTGTTTAAATCTCTTCATTAAGGCAGTCATATTCTTTGCACTCGTGAAGGTTTCTTCATCCTTGTACCAAAATTTAGTATACTCAAAATGAATCTTTGCCTCTTTGCAGTGTTCTTCTACATTATTCTAGGAGTCATTTCTGTGAAAGTTCATCTCAAGTGCTCCAGCTCTTGCACAAATTCTGCAGTTTGTTTTACCTTTGAGAGCTTATAGCTCCCTAGCCAGAATAGGTATGGTAAGAAATGATGCCTTTTTATGCTCGAACAAAAACCTCCCCACACCATCAAGATATACCTACCTGAGTACCTCTTTATGCAGCACAGAATCAGTGACATATTTAGGGAGTAGAAAAGGTTCTCTGGAACCCCCATACATTTTGATATACATACCTTCCTCAGTTAAATAGTAGGCTCTATATTCCTCAATGACCTTGAACACTTCTTTGGACATGTAGTTGCACTCGATCAGGAAAATTAGAGTGTACAACGAGATGATCAAGTGTTCACATATTTCTCTGTAGTATCCATGGTATTTTTGTGCCCAAAATAATTTATATGCAGTGTATATCGGGGTCCTCTCTCTTTCCCAATTACACCTCAAGGCTGCAAAAGACTGGGTACATAGTATACTGTCAACTAGGATAGAGCTCATGTAGAACTCTGACTTCTTTTGTGACACTCCTCCCAAGGCTAAAGATATGCATGCTAAGAGGCTATTGGACACTATGTTTTCCCAATTGAATATGGTTCCCTTATAGGCCACATAGAAAATAATTGGTATCCATCCCAATCTGAAGCTTTTTTCGTGAGCTCTCCCAAAAATTCTATTTAGCATTAGTGATATAAATCTATAAGGGGTCCAGAGAGTGGATGTATCATATTCTCCTAATGGACTGGTTTGAAATTTCTTCCCTGGTATCATCGTTCTTTTTACTGTTTCTACTAGGTCCATAGCTGTCTCTTTTAAGCAGGTGATATCCCATTGAGACATAAGCAGGGTTGTATGCAGCGTATCCCTGTTTAGCAGTATTTCCAAGGATCATTGTAGTCATGTCTTCCCTAGGAAGAATCGAACCGATCACCTCTGAGCATGGGAACAACTCTGGTCTTGTGGCAACTTTCATAAGAGTTGATTTCTCGATATTTGCATAAATAGTCAACTCTTCAAATCCTGCATCAGGCACATTTTGATTTACAATCATCCTGTATATTTCACCCCATTTATAATCTGGCTCTACCCCGGTGGTAGCTTTGGTATCTTCATATATGTATTCAACCTTGGTGATGATTTCAACCTCTGGTTCTCCTTCCACAACTACAACCTTCTTCTTTTGTCTTTTAGACATATCTCCTTTGCAACAGTCACCCTATCATAAACACGGTATGTTTTTAGACCATTTGAGCTTTAGTAAGTGTTTTATTAATGAAGAAAAACTCTATCAAACTATTTACCTCTTCCATATGCATTCTTAAAATAAACTATACAGAGCATTAATACATGAAAAGAAAAAATAACAAGGCAAAGAAAGTCCTACAAGTTGTGTCTTAAAATCTTCTAAGTCCACTGCCTGTAACTAAGAACACAACCCTAATAGAAACACTCATCATTAACCTGGACTACATTCGAACTAATCTAACTCCTTCGGTAAAGCATGAACCACACTATCATTAAGTTTCATACTCAAATGTGAGACCTATACTGTGTTCTTCAATGTAGAACATCCTAACTTGACCAAAATATTGAAAACCGTCATTGTCCCATAAAAATAGGGTAAACGCATACGAAAAAAAGAAACCCCCTGGACGTCCATGAACAACCAAAAAATGGGTGTTGTAGACAGCGTAACGCTTGTCTACACCAACCCTTCAATCTTTCGGAGTGGAATAAAACAAACATAACGGCTCAAAAACACAGGTTCAAAAACCCCCACCACCAAAGAAAACTGTCAAACTAGTTATTCTGCCTTACGACAATAAGCATACCGTGAGGATAAATATTTTTCTAACGAAAATGGCACAATCTATGGGAAAACCTAACTAAGGAAGACCATGGTTGACAACCCTATTTTTCCGGTTAGCTTGCTTCACTACATCGTTCTTCCTTCCTTAATTACACAGATAGAATGCTTGTGTTTCTCTATAAATCGGACACAATCATTTGTTTTCAAATTGGCATACACATTGCAAAGGTTTCACACCGAGGGTTTTGCACAGGTTTCACGCCGAGGGATTTCTAGCCAAGTGCCTTGTGTTTATAGTCAAGGTTTGTGGGGTCAGTCGGGTCAATGAAGAACACACCACTGATGTCCCTTGATCGACATCAGTGCTCTCCCTCAATGCTCCATAAATGTAAGAAGGATGGTTTTTTCGTTCAAACATGTGCCTCTTTCTTAATTGTAGCTTATCCTATGAGGATTTGGAAGATCTTGTTAGAATCTTCGCTTCACCGAGTTTGTTGTTGCATCGCCTTCGCTTTGTTGCATTTATACAAAGCCTCAGGTAACCAATATTTGTGACTATTTGGCTTTGGTTTGCATGTATTGCTTTTGTTGGTCTTCGTTTACACCAGAGGTTTTTCCAGTTGGTCAAATTCACAGGTATTACTTCACCATGGTTAACTTTTTTTGACATTCCTTGTGCTAGAAAGTTTAGGTACGGGGAAAGAAGGAGGAAAAGGAAAACATAGAGTACCTAGTGCTTGACGAAATCAAATAAAATGAAGTTCCAAAGTCACCAAAGGGTCAAGAGAAACAACAGGTACCTCAAACTCCTACAAATATAAGAAAATCTACCAGGTGAACTAGACCCCCTAAATGAGTCTCTCCTTCATTATATTATTTATTGATGATTGATTCTAGTGAACCAGAATGTTATGAAGAGGCAATGCAGGTAGAAACTAGAAAGAAGTGGGAGTATGGCATGAATGAGGAGATGGACCCATTGGCAAGAAACGAAACATGGGATTTGGTTGAGTTTCCTAGAGAAAAAAGAGCATTGTGGAATAAATGGGTTTACAAGTTGAATGAAGAAGGAGGAAAGAACCGGTTTAAGGATAGACTTGTGGTAAAGGAGTTTGTACAAAAGAAAGGTATAGATTTTGATGAAATATTTTCTCCTATTGTTAAAATGAATTCAATTAGGTATATTTTAAGTTTAGTGGTAGTAGAATATTTGCATATTGAACAGTTAGATGTAAAAACATCATTTCTCCTTGGGTACTTGGAGATGTAAAAACATCCTTCCTCCATGGGTACTTGGAGGAAGATATTTATATGTAGAAGCCACAGAGGTATGAGGTCAAAGGGAAGGATAATTTTGTTTGTAGGTTGCAGAAAAGTTGGTACGACCTGAAGCAAGCTCTAAGGAAATGGTATTTAAAATTTGATAAGATTATGACATAACGGGGTTATAGTAGATGTCATTCTCATCACTGTGTTTATTTCAAGATACTAGATAATGGAAGATATATTATCTTGTTATTGTATGTGGATGACATGATCATTGCAGGGTCTAACATGCAGGATATAAATGTGCTCAAAAGGAAACTAGATAAATCATTTGTGATGAAGGATTTGGTTGTTTCAAAGCAAATCCTTGGTATGAGAATAACAAGAGACAGAAAAAATCACAAATTGAAATTGTCTCAGAGTGAGTACATAGAAAATGTGTTGGAGAGGTTTAGAATGAAGAATGAAAAACTAGTTAGTACACCTTTTGCTATCCATTTCAAACTAAGGAGATGTGCCCCAAGACACAGGAAGATATAGAATACATGTCCTAGGTTCCGTATTCATTAGCAGTTGGCATCTTGATGCATGCCATGGTGTGCACAAGAATGTCACATCCCCACCCCTTACTGGGCGGAGAGGACGCAACAACATCTATCAACTGGGGCACTCTAAGCCCCATGAACATAGTATATAAAAATTGACTTGAAATAAAACATTCAAAAGTATAAACAGATGCATAATGTAATATACAACAGAAGCAAATAATTTAATCCAATACATTCTATTCAATAATTTAACATGTTCATATAAATTCATAACAATATACAGTCACAGAAATAAAATATAAGCGATTACTTATCTTTGAAATAAGCTTGTCCCACAAACAACTATGTCGCTACAACATTCCACCCAACCATAGGCCAATGTCCTCTTTAATCCTGAAGCAACACTGCCACCCCTAAGCTGGGCATGATTTCCCCAAGGAATAAGGAGCACTAGCATATTTTACCCATAGCCAAGTCTACATTAAGAATTAGTCAATCCAACACAGTTGGTTTTATCAAACTCACACATACAGTGGGTTACACTAAGCCAAAAACACATGAGACACATCTAAGCCAACAAATGGGTTTATCAAGCTACCAGCGAAGCCATCCTTCCAGTTGGGTTTATCATTTTAGATTCCACACCGAGGATGCACACACAACGATCTCAGTCTGAGATCAACAAAACATGACAAGGGCCAAGAATTACACATGCACACAGCAATTTATGAAATTCTAAGCATTGTCGGTGTGTTGAGGCCTAGAAAATCGCAGCTAACAAGAGTTAGGGATTTTCCCCAATAAACATTCCCAACTAGCATGTTACTGTTTCGTATGGGGAATCCGTCCAGTTTACGGTCCGGCTACCATACGTCAAGTAACAATTTAAAAGGTTTTATCGATTACGGCCCGGTATACCGTATATATTTTAGTTTTTTGTGTTTAAGTTATGATGTGCAAGTACCTATCTAAAAATGAAAATTGATAGAGATAACGAGGAGTGTCACAATGTGATGCACGGGTTCTTACCTCTCGTCTTACCTCTCTCGCATCTAAATCACAAACAACCAGAAAATAACTATAAATCACTAACCTATCCCAAGGGAGTAAAAATTATTAGTTATCAATGAGTAATGTATTTCTGTGCATGTATTAAGAAAAATTACAGATAGTTGTTACTTATTTCAGAACAGATGAACATTAATAAAAATATGAACAACAAGATAGCTTATTGTTTATGACAACCTTCATTACTCACAGTGAAAATTTCATAGAATAAACTATAAGACATTCATAACATAAATAGAAATGCGATGAGTTAGAACGATCTCACAGTTAATGGACATAAGCTGAAAATAAAATAGTTCACATTCAACTGATCCATAGCAAATCATTTGAAACATTCCACCAAACTTTCTCCAGCATAAACTTGTAATTCTTTATTTTAAAAGGAAGTAGTTCTTCTTACAATATACTCTCGAAAATTGCTTGGGAAAGAAGTCCCCCTTTACATCTAAACTCTCCTATATTTATACAAAAAAGCAATACCTTTGGGCTGCCCCTCATTGACTTTTGGGCTTCTCCAACCTCTCAATCCCAAAATTTTGTCTTGTAGTAAGTGCTCATAATTTATACAATATATTACATTTTAAATAAAATTTTTATAGAACACTTTATGAAGAGGGGCCCTCTTGGTCATTTATCAAATTTTTCCATGCTTGGACCTCTGCTGCTATGCCTTCAAAATCAAAGGGTTCAAGAAAATAGATATTTATCTCATACTTAGCAGCATGATTCTTAACTACTTCTATTCTCACCGGACTCAAGCGCAACTGTTCTTTTAGTAAGTGGGTACTTACTACTGCATGAGCCACTGCCTTCTTCAGAATCTGTGCATCTAGATCCTTGACTTGTTGGATCTCCTGCTTGTCTTCCTGATACCTGTTCTATAGATGTTCTATGAATAGCTCATGTTCTAGTATCGCATCCAATATTTTTTTTGCAGAAACCTGGCATCTATTGTATGTGACCATCACTCTTCTGTAGTATTCAACACAGAATCCCTTTGTTTTCATTACAGTTTTCTTGAATTCTTCCGCAATATTGATGGAAAACTCCAATAAATCATAATCCTACTTTAAACTCTACCAATCTTTAACTGGTAGCTCTACAGGAGGTTCCTCATTTGTTTATATCCACACTATTCTTCCTATCAGAATCTCCAGAATCTCCTAAGATCTGTCCAAAAAATAAGACGTAGTATCCAAAATCTCTTCCAATCTGCTATCTATTTGTAAAATCTTACATCTTCCTTCCTCAACACACATTTGCAAATGGTGGATCTTCCTCCTTTGAGCTAGAACATGTTCCTTCAAAGGTTGGACATCTGTCTTCTATTCCATAGCATATTTCAATGATGCTGTCAATGAAGCATTATGTCCTTCTAAAACTGCTACCTGCATTTGATACTGTTTCTCTCTTTCTTCAGTGGAAACCTTCTGTGATTCTAACTCAATTACCTCATTTTGCAACTGGACCTTCTCTGCACTTAGAGTTCTGTAAGACACCTGAAGGTCAATTTTCTCACTTTTCAACACTTGATTCTCTAGCTGTAGCCTCTGTAATTCTTCTAAGTTGTTTTGAGCATCCTTTCTGTTTACTCTATAGAAACTTCTAAAGCCTCCTTATTGACTTGCAGAGTCTGGAGTTTTGTCTTTGAAGTCCTCACTTCTTTCTGCATGTCCTCAAATTTCCTCTTCAACTTATGACCTTCATCTCTCTCTTTCTTCAGTGTTTCTTTTAATTGAGCTGCATTCCTTTTGGACTGCTCAAGATCCATCATCAACCTATCTACATTATCTTCAATAGCTTGGGTTAACGCCACCCCAGCTCTTACTGTCAATCTTGGATCTGCATCTGTCTCATACACCAAAGTATTGTCAGTTATCATTTTTCTCTATTGTCCTCCTGTTTCAACCTTTTTCTTGGTCCTTTTAACAATCCTTTTCTTTTCCTTGTCATAGAAAATGGTGCTAAAATCACGGACCTATTGTCCTTCTTTTTGCATGAAAGGTATCAAATTCATTCCAGGAAACACAGCTTTCCCTCGAGTACTGCCAGAAGTTGCTGCAGGCTCCTGGGGATTAGGATTATCTTGTCCAAGCCCTTGGTCTGTATGATCATGTTCCCCCGATTTATCCATCTGCTCAGTGGTATGTCGGTCTTTTTTAGATCCTGTTAATCTCATACCTTCACTTTCTTCTTGTCTTTTCTTTATCTCTACTTCTTCCTTCCTTTTTCTCTTCTCCTCTTCCTTCTTTGATGCTTGCTCTGCATATCTCTTTCCTTCTTCTTCTTCCTTCTTCATCCAACTTTCTACCTCTTGTGCTAGTCTTCTAGCATCTTATTCTCTCTTTCTGGCCTCTTCTTCTTCTTCAGTTTTCTTAGTCTTCTGTACAGTTTTTCCTTTTCCGCCCACATTAGTGATTTTCTGTTTAAATCTCTTCTTTAAGGCAATCATATTATTTTCACTCCTAAAGGTTTCTTCGTCCTTGTCCCAGAAGTTATTATACTCAAAATGAATGTTTGCCTCTTTGTAGTGTTCTGCTACCTTTTTCCGGGAGTCATTCCTATGAAAGTTCATCTCACCAAAATGGAAGTGCTCCAGCTCCTACACAAATTCTGTAGTCTATTTTAACTTTGAGAACTTATAACTCCCTAGCCATAAAGGTATGGCAGAAAATGTTTCATTTTTATGCTCAAACAAAAAACTCCCCACACCATCAAGATATACCTGCCTGACTGCCTCTTTATGCAACACATAATCAGTGGCATATTTAGGGATTAGAGAAGGTTCTCTGGAACCCCCATACATTTTGATATACATACCTTCCTTAGTTAAATAGTAGTCTCCATATTCTTCAATGACCTTGAACGCTTCTTCGGACATGCAGTTGCACTCGGTCAGGAAAATTAGAGTGTACAACAACATGATGAATTGTTCACATATTTCTCTATAGTAGCCATGGTATTTGTGTGCCCAAAATAATTTATATGCAGTGTATACCAAGGTCCTGTCTCTATCCCAATTACACCTCAAGGCTGGAAAAGACCGAGTACATAGTATACAGTCAACTAGGATAGAGCTCATGTAGAACTCTAACTTCTTCTGTGACACTCCTCCCAAGGCTGAAGATATGCATGCTAAAAGTCTATTGGACACTATGTTTTCCCAATTTAATATGGTTCCTTGAGTGGCCACATAGAAAATAATTGGTATCCATCCCAATTTGAAGGTTTTTCCATGAGCTGTCCCAAAAATTCTATTCAGCATCAGTGCTATAAATCTATAAGGGGTCTGGAGAGTGGATGTATCATATTCTCCTGATGGCCTGGTTCGAAAGTTCTTCCCTGGTATCATCATTATTTTTACTATTTCTACCAGGTCCATAGTTGTCTCTTTTAACCAACTTTATGTTAGGTAAATCTGAGTAGGAGGTGGGTGATATGCCATTGAGACATAAGCAGGGCTGTATGTAGCGTATCCCTATTGAGCAGTATTTTCAAGGATCATCATAGTCACATCTTCCCTAGGAAGAATCCAACCGATCACCTCTGAGCATGGGAACAAATCTGGTCTTTTGGCAACTTTCATAAGAGCCAATTTCTTGATATTTGCATAAATAATCAGCTCTTCAAATCCTGCATCAGGAACATTCTGATTTACAATCATCATTGATATTTCACCCCATTTATAATCCAGCTCTACCCCAGTGGTAGCTTTGGGATATTCATATATGTATTCAACCTTGGTGATGATTTCAACCTCTAGTTGTCCTTCCACAACTGGAGCGTTCTTCTTTTGTCTTTTAGACATATCTCCTTTGCAACAGTCATCCTGTCATAAACACAGTATGTTCTTAGACCATTTGAGATTTAGTAAGTGTTTTAGTAATGAAAAAAAATTGTATCAAACTATTTACCTCTTCCATATGCATTCTTAAAATAAACTATATAGAGCATTAATACATGAAAAGAAAAAATTACAAAGCAAAGAAACTCCTTCAAGTTGTGTCTTAAAATCTTCTAAGTCCACCGCCTATAACTAAGAACACAACCCTAATAGAGAAACTCATCATTAACCTGGACTGCATTCGAACTAATCTAACTCCTCCAGTAAAGAATGAACCACACTATCATTAAGGTTCATCCTCAAACACGAGAAACCTATACTGTGTTCTTCTATGCGGAACATCTTAACTTGACCAAAATATTGAAAACCCTTGTCGTCCCATAAAAGTAGGGTAAACGCATATGAAAAAAAGAAACCCCCCGGGACGGCCTTGAACAACGCAAAAATGGGTGGTGTAATGCTTGTTTGCACCAACCCTTCCATCTTTCAGAGTGGAATAAAACAAACATAACGGCTAAAAAACGCAGGTTCAAAATACCCCACCACCAAAGAAAACTGTCAAATTAGTTATTCTTCCTTACAACAATAAGCATACCGTGAGGAAAACCTAACCAAGGAAGACCATGGTTCTCAAAATGACCAATAAAATCAAGAAAAAGGAAACCATGGTTCGCCTACCTGGAAAAACACTGTGCAGTCAATGGGATGACCTGAAACCTCCATGGCAGCACGCCAATCGAATGAAATTCGGACAACTGGGCACACTAAAAATCTCAATCGACAAGGACCAGAGCAAGAACACAAATCTCAATAAGAATAATAATAAAATAATGCTCCACCTCTTATATAAAACCCTCGGTAAAAGAATCGACGGGAAAAAACACTATCGGCGGTCGGAAGCACTAAACGTTGCGTAGATAGTTCACTAGACAGCCGTAACGGTGGGAGACAAACAAACTACGGGTCCCGTGCATCATAAAACCATCGACGATCGAAAGCTCTACATGCTACGGGTTGATGACTTAAACCTCAAAATTCCCATAGTGTCAGCGATGCAAGCCTAAGCGCTGCCGCAGTGTCGACGATTTCGAGCACTAAACGATGTTGTAGTATCAGTGATTGTTATGCATCGGTGATCGGAAGGACTACTCACTAAGATATCGAAACTTCAAACCGCAATACTCTCTGTAGTATCAGCGACATAAAGGACAGGCCCTCTGAAACGTCGACGTTGTAGAGGACTACACCTCCGACCACTGTGAAAAATCATTTCTATAGCGATAAAGCGAAATCAATTCATCGACAGTCAAAGGTTTAAACAATAAAACCACAAGGTAATAAATGCCATGGATTCAACGAGAAAAATAATTGTTCGTTGTTTCCCTTCTGAAACGTTGACGGCATAGAGAACTAATGCCTCGACTCAATCTTCAACCGACTTCCGACAGTGATAAATAAAATCATCGAAAAATAAAAAACGTTAAGTGTGCGAAAGATTTTCGGCTGGGTAGCAGTAATACGAGCACGTTTAACCTTCGAAACAGAAGAAAAAATAGGCAACCAATCATCCAACTTCCCAAAGGTCAAAAGAAAGCAACAAACCTGAGCTAGACAAAATCAAAAGGAGGGTCCAATTTTTTTTTGAAATTTGGGAAATAGTTGCCGTTGCAACATGGTGCCAGACCAAATGCTGCAAAATACCAAAACAAAAATTTTGTTGGTCAATTTAATCAAAAACACCAAATCAGATTCAAGGCATTCCTGTTCAGGAAAATGACTGGCAGACTGGAGAAAAATGTGAAAGAGAACAATTCCCAACAGGAAAACCAAAATCGTGAAAGAAAACAGATTGTCGAACGCGAGAAAAACATGAAGGGAAAACAAAATCGCGGAACTGGAGAGAATCCTCTAGGGTTCAGACATAGAGTGGTTTTGCTTGCTGTGTGAATGAAGATTGGGATCCCAAAAAAATTACCCCTAGTAAAAAGTTGTGAGGGGAAGATGATAACGTCCATTCGTGAGGGAAAGGCAAACGTTTTTGTGTTTTCTTGCTCAAGAAATTAAAAAAAATGTTTTTTCAAAAGAGTGCTCTGCCCATTTCGAATTTCTTTCCCACTCTTCCAATCCCCCACTCCTTTATCCTTAGGAAAATCATTCCCCCATCTCATTTAGTTGAGTTGACATAGTTGCATGTAGGTTTTTTAATTAATATTCGAATTTTAACATACTGCCCAAACTTTAATTTTCAACTGGCATAAAATATCACCAGCCCAACCTTAATTATCGAAGAATAACACTAAAACAATGGTGGGGCTTTTTCTTAGCTCCACACCATGATTATTTACATTATTTTATTAAATACAAATGAGGTCAAAACCGAGGTGCTACTAAGACCCTATATTGCACATGCAATGGGAGTTGTGAGAAGGTATATGAACAATGCAGGTAAAGAGCATTAGAAAGCAGTACAATGGATTCTCAGGTATTTGAGAGGTACCCCTTCTCATGCATTATGTTTTGGAGTTTCAGACACTATTGTATAGGAATATGTTGATGCATATATGGAAGGTGATAAAGATAGTAAGAGGAGGACCACATAGTATATTTTTACTATAGATGGAACAACAGTAAGTTGGATTTCAAAATTGAAAAAGGTTGTTGCACTTTCAACAATGAAAGACAAGTATGTTGCTACTATAGAGGATACTAAAGAAATGATTTGGTTGTATAGATTTAGGGAGGAATTAGGTAAGAAGAAGGACAATAGTAAGTTGTATAGTGACTTGCAGAGTTCTGTTAGGATATTTAGACACTTAGGAGTTAGTTAAGATCAACTTGTGTAATATATCCATTAGGTAAAAGTGTGTTTCTTTAGTATGCATTAGTATGTATTTGTAAATATTCTAATCCGACAGTCATGATATGTTCTAGACATAGAGTGGTCCGACTGTTCAAATTCTCTTAGATCATACCTACCATTGATCAATGGCTTAACACTCGATTGGTCTATGATCTCTATTTAAAGAGCATAGAGGGTCCTTGGCTAGTTGATCGATTATGAGAAGCAGATGTAACTTTATTTCTTTTGCATAATAAATTGCTCCAAGTAGCTATTTGGCTGGGGCCATGGACTATTTCCCTCTCAAGGTTTTTAACCACGTGACAAAAATCGGTGTGTTGATCTGTTATCTATTTGTGTGAAGTGGTTTCTTAAGGTGTTCAGTATTTTGTGAGTACCCTGTGTACCCAAACATGGTATCAGAGCTTTTATGAAGAGCCACTTTCGGTTTTGATCTAGATCTAGAATCAGTGTTTCCGAAACTTTGAAAGGGTTTCTGGTTCTGGATTTTTTATGCATTTTTTACTTGTGGGAGCTATTCCATTGCGTCTGGAACATCGTTTCCATTGGGAAATAGTTTTAGTTTCACCAAAAACTGTTTATGTTTGTTCCAGAAACACCCATTTTGGCAAATCTGAAGGTATAATGTTATAGTGATGGATTTGTTTTTTTTAAATCTCTCATATTTTATTAGTTTTATTATTAGATCTTTTTTGTTTTAGTCTCGAATTGTTTCCTTCCCTGGCTATGTATGCTCTTTTCCATGCACCTTGCACGATCGCGGTGAATCAGAAACAGTAAGGCAATGTTTTTTTTTCTTGTTTTCTTGGCTATGTATGCTCTTTGTCGTGCACCTTGTGCGATCACGGCAAATCAGAAACGAGAAAACTTGAAAACATAGACTTTCCGGGTAAGCTAACCAAGATCTAACCCCATTGTGTGGAAAAAGTTTTTTGTTTTTGTGTTTCATTTTTTTTTGTGATTTGCAGGAAAAGAAAGCAAGCACAGAGAACGAGACAGAAGAGTAAAAAAAAAAAAAGCCCCCTTCCTCTTTCCATACTTTTACATACCTTTTAAACTTAGCTCACTTGGTCCAAATTTGCTTTATTCCTTAATAGGTCTTAAGTTCAAGTCTTATTAAGCTAATTTTTAGTGCATGCAATTTCTATTTTCAAGTTATTTTATTGTAAAAGTGCATCTCACATAAGTAAAATAAAATAAAAAGTGAGTCACTTAAGTCTTTTAATTTATTGCCGCACTATTTAAAAGTAACATTATTGTAAAAGTGAACCTCACTTATTCTACAAAAGTGATTCACTTCAAAGAAACTTTATTGTAAAGTGATTGTCAAAGGTTGATCTTGGGAAGAGGGGGGTTCTTTTTTTTAGTTGGTCAAACTAATATCTGCCACATCACTATTGGGACATCTTCAACATTTTCTTTGATCAAGCATAACTTCATCATCCAGAATCAGTTTTTAGTGCCGTTTTTTTTAAAACCGCATATTTTTTCGAGACATTTGCAACTAGATATTTAGTTTTTGTTTTTTTGCCATTATTTTATAGTATGGCCGCCCCTTGTGATATTATATTTACAAGTTCTAACTATTTCTCATGGAAATCTCGTATGGAGGATGTTCTACGAAGTATGAGACTTTTCATGATAACCTCAGGGAAAGAAACAGAACCTATTGATCATGATAAAAAAAATGAAATGGGAAAATAGATGTGATGAATCTCGTGTATTGGTTGGGCTGTCAATCTCTACTAATTTGCGATTCCACATATCTGGCATTGATGAACCTGATAAAGCTTGGGAAAAGTTGAAATATATGTTTGGTAAACATAATGAAAATCGAGGTCATCAACTTGAGAATGAGTTGCTTTCCTTGAATCCAAATGATTTTTCATGTATTCAAGACTATTTATCTAAGTATAAAACTCTTAGACTCTTATGTGTAGAATGCAAGATTAAGAAAGAAGGCAAACAATGTATTTATCATATTCTTTCCAAACTTGGACCTACATATTCTATTTTTTTCTCATAATAGTTTTCCTTTGAGGTGCATAATTTGTGATTCCCTTATTGTGACATTTTCCTCATGGTTGCTCTGAAAAATTGTGAACCATCATATTTCTTCCAACAATAATTCCTTTATTATGTGCTGCTATAAGAGATACATTGGGAAGGAATTGTTGTTTGATTTCTACCTCCTGAGAATCACATACCTGGCAAGTATGTTGTTCCACTCCTCCTTAGGCTCTTCCATCTCCCTGTCTAGCATCTTATACTGTGCAAGCTTGTCCTGAATTGAGCCAAGATGTGTTTTACATCTTATACTGTGTTTTGCTTGTCCTGATTTAAGTCAAGCTTGTTGTCCAGTATTCTGGGAGAAATACCCAAGCTATCAGGGATTGTGAAGGTCAGTGGTACCATTTCTTATGTTCCACAGTCTCCATGGATTCAAAGTGTGAAAATTCAAGAGAACATCTTATTTGTGACCAAGATGAATAGAAACAAGTACCAAAATGTACTTGAAGTATGTGCTCTAAATAAAGACCAATAATTGTTTTCTCATGGTGATCAGAAAGAGATTGTGAGCAGTAGATTGCTTTCAGGAAACCATGTCGAGAATTGTCTACAAAGGTCTCCATTTGATGATAGGTATCAAAACAATTATGAAGAACACTTTGCAGAACCATATGGTGAAGGTTTCTCTAAAGCTATTTCTACAGAAGCAGAGGTGCCTCCCTTTATGGAAAAATTCCAATTTTCAGTGGATGATTATAGTTCTAAAGATTGTTCTCTTCATCAAAACTAGTGTACAGATATACATATTGTTCTGTGCATTGTTGTGATTCTACATAGATTTCCGTGTTTAGAATTTCAAAAACTGGCGTGGTTAACTTGCTTGGTGCCTTGGTCTGGCAGTTTGGTTAAGAAACCATATTCATATCCCCAAGTAGTTGGGCTTGATTTCCAATACTTATGGTGTCTGCATTGTGACAACTTTACATACAGCTACTTGGGTGGAATTTCTCCCAATTGTAGTGGGTACCTTGGTGAATGCCCTGGTCTGGAATTTTGGTAATTAACCCATATTCAGATCTACAGGTAGTTGCTCTTGAGTTCCATCCACCACATTGCCTTTGCATCATGACAACACCACATACACTTTCCTGGATTAAATTTCTACCAATGATGTGGGTACCTTGCTGAATGCCCTGTTAAAATTCTAACAACCCCACAGCCACTGTGCCTATGCATTGCCATAAATCCAAATGGAGTTCTATAGGTCGATATTCTACCAATGACCCTTTGCATCACTACTTCTCCCTTTGCATCACTACTTCTCCAAATGGAGTTTCTATGGTTGAATTTCTACCAATGACCCTGGTAAAGTGCGGAAAGGATCCATGTCCATAGGTAGTTGCTCTTGAGTTAAATCCTGCACCTACTATGCCAATGCATTGCTACAACTCCAAATTGAGTTCCACAGATTGAATTTCTACCAATGACATTGGTGCCATGCCAAATGCCCTGGTCTGGCATTTTGATAAGAAACCCATATCTACAGGTAGTTGGTTTTGAGTTCTGCCCTTGTACATTGACAAAGATTACAATTTTAGATGTATTATGATTTTCATCATAACCTCATTGTTTATGTCAATGGTCAAGAATATATTTGAATCTATATCCATGTGAAATTAATATAGCTAAGATGGAGCTGAAGAATTAATGCTGATCTTAGCCCAATTCTGTAAGTTATTTTAGTTTGTAACTTGAGAAGCATTATAACTGGCCTAAATAGGCATGGCGTCACAAGCAGCCTTCCTGTACAGGCATTGTCAAGGGGTGGACCACTAAATACATAATTCAAGTGCCCTTGAATTCAGCTAAAGCTGCCACAACAAGGGGGGATTGGCACTTCCATGAAATTTACCCTTATCCCAAACATTCGCCTACCCTAAAGTGATTTGAAATATTAGGATATTAGACATTAGGAGATTTCTTAAGATTGATTTGGTTTATTGTAACTTTAAGTCATGTGTTTTAGTGTCCACCTGGCCCCAATTGTTGTTGCATGCCCTGCTGCACATCCACAAGAACAAGCACAAGCACTAACTTGTCACTTGGAAGTGCATGAAACCTGGTGGGAGTTATATAGATACCTGCTTTCACGTGGGGGTTATATAGATACCTGCTTTCACTAACCTCACAAGCCACTGTTGACACATTAGTATTTTTATTTTCGAAAATTCATCTTTAAGTGTTTGCATGGACTTTGAAAGACAATTCCTGCTCTTTACACCTACGATGTTAGTATTAACAATGTCTTGTGCCAACCTTCAACAGAATATTGTTTTATTTATTATCTTAGACAAATATTTGAGGTTTTCTATATTTTTTACGAGGTTGTAGTGGTTTTCTTTTTCCCTGCAATTTTAGTTCTGTTCATATTATTTTCTTTATTGCATACTGGATTGAAATTGAACTCCTTTGGGAATATTTGCTTTGATTTGTCTGATATGATAATACCCCATGCATAAAAAATTTCATTTAATTTTGAAATTTGCATTTCCTAGATATCTATTTTTCTTTGTGGCCTAAATCCCACAGTTCATTGTTGAAATAAACTACAATAGCTTAAGCTTTGATTATGAATCATGATGTCACTCTTTTCTTTTGGTATTACTCTAGAGAACATTCTCCATGCATTTTTGTATGTTCGAAATGACGAAACCCCATGTATAAACTTTTTTCATTTTGGATAATTATGAATTTTGCATATACTAGACATTTGTTTTACTCTAAGTTACCGGATTCGGCCCTAGGCCTAACCGCACCTGAATCGGATTCTTCATAATCGAATTCTCAGATTCCTCATCAGATTCTTCCACCTAATTTTGACACATCTAAAGTTGTTTACGCAATATAATGTGGGATAATTAGGGTTAGGGTTCTGAATTCCCGATTCCTAAATTTGGGATGAGTGTTGCACTTGTGTTGGATTCTTCAATCGATTCCGATCGTATCCACGGTTTGTGTAACCTTGGTTTTTCTTTGTATCCCAACTTTTTTTAAGTCATTGTTGAAATAAAATAGGATAGCTTAAGTTTTTCTTATGATTGTGATATCTTCTTTTGGTCGATATTAAAAAGTATCTCAGATGAGGAATTAGGTTACATAAGACAGAAGCGTTTTTAAAGTGTCAATAGGAAATTAACCTTGATTAGAGAGATTGTTTAGCAATCACGAGCAAACATGAAGGAACCTATGTATCCCACCTCTAAACATTCCTTGTTCAAATAAATAGGATACTAAGCTTTGTTTTTTATTTCATTTCCTTCTGGTGCATATTCTATGACATTCCAGATGATGAATATAGGTTACATGATACAGAACTGTAAAATTTTCAATGGAAAGGAATCTTGCTTGGAGAGGTTGTTTATGAATACCAAGCAAACATGATGGAAAAACATAGAATGTCATTAGTGACAAATGTGTTCAATAAATGTGTGAATTATTTAAATGTTATACAAAATTATAAATGTCAAATGATGTTTATTAGCATATTTCCATATTTTGTGATGTGGAAGCAGCACTGGTTTTCTTGTTAAAAGTTTGGAATGATGAATAACTTGTGATTAGTTAGGAATTTGTAATGTCAGTTAACTTGGGGAGAGTTTACAATATTGATTATGTCATGGCATAGGTTTTGACTCCTAGCTATGTTCATGGCTTATTGGAAATTAAATATGAAATTGGAATGGACAAATTTTCAGACATCAGCCTTGGCTACTTTGTATATCTGTACACTAGTTTTGCGATGTGATATTTACTGTATTGTTTCCCGAGTTATCTCTTTTAGTTCATTTTGAAACATTTGACATAATATTCTTATTAATATATTTATATTAATTTAGAAAGTTTTCTTTATTGGGCTAAATTGTTTTAAAAAATATTTCACATTTAGTTTTTATGATTTTTTATTTTCTATGTCCTATTTTTCTAGCAGCAAAACTCAGAAGTTCTATGATGTTACAAATCCTTCATAGCAACACTGGGGACTTTGTTTACCTCCACTAGTGGCAAAGGTTTCCTTTCTTGGATCATCTTCTTCAAGTAAATTGAGCAAATCACTGGCTCCTGTAAGTGACTTTAGGATTTTAGTATATTGTAATTTCGTCCAAATATCTTTAGCATTTGTTATTGATATATGTGCAGACAGCTTTTTCTATGCTTCCATATTAGATTACTTAATAGCTTCTGATTCAGTCCTAAATAATCATTATTATAGAATCTAATGTGTATTTTCTTTAGACAGCTTATGTTTTACTTTAGTGATTGTCTTCTAGATTCTTTATACATGGCTTCATTTTCATTTCCTAATAATATATACCTGTTCATATTTCCATGTGAAACTAGAACACAGAAGGTAATGCTAAGACTTCCCTTGCAAGTGGAGCTGCTGGAATATCAGTTGTATTGCCAGCTAGTGCATCTTGGTATGAAATCTATTTCTTGTCATGGAATATTTGTTTAGTTTTCCAGCACCCCCCTGGATTGTTGTAGAGTAACATTAAACATTAAGTTTAGTGAACATAAGCTTCCATATGATTCAGGAGTTTGTGGTGGAATATTACTTATCTTACTGAATATTGAGACATTAATGGTTGTTGCAGGGGCTCCCATGCTGCACAGGAAAAATCATTTAGTATGAGGATCCCGGCTATTCAGGGCTCCTCTAATCCTAAAACAAGTTCATCTCATTCACTTTCAGTGTCTCCAACATTAAATCTCCCTGCCTTGGTGGTGGAAGCTGCAGCATCAGGGTTGAGTTCTGATCATGGCAAGATGTTGGTCAATAAGGGTGGGAAGTCATCAACATTTATATATAAAAAACATATTGATGCCAAACCTAATGCAATGAGTGGAATAGATATAAAATTAAATTCATGTGTAAATACTGCTGGGGAAGCTTTCCATGGAAAGAATGCCAGTTTACTTGATCCTATTATGAAATGTAGGAGTAATGAAGGTTTTAAAAGTCTATTGAAGAATTCATCCTCTGACACACATAAGGGTTCATCTGAGCTGGGAAGTGGGCATATTGAAACAACAAGAAGTGAAAGAACAGATGCAGCTTTAGTGTCATCTGGTATTGTCTGTGTTGGACTTTCTAAAGATAGCTTTCTAATCTCTGTCTCTCAAAGCAACTCTGTTGTTCAAAGCAACAGTGAAGTGAATGTTGTTGCTCTAAATAAAAGCAGTAGAATGCTTTTAGGAAACCATGTTGAGAATTGTCTACAAAGGTCTCCATTTTATGATAGGTATCAAAACAATTATGAAGAACACTTTGCAAAACCATATGGTGGACTACGACCTATGCTTTTTCATCTACGGATGAGGATGAGACAAGTGTACCATTGAGATTGATTCTATGGTAGTCGTTCAAAATTTGAAATAAACAATTATAAAAAAAGAATATAGCAAATAATTGGTAATGATTAATAAATAAACTGGTAGCGATGCATGGATAACTCAGAGTTGAAATAGTTTAACTAAAAGAATACAAGAAATAAAAAGAACCCAAACTATCTTCCATTCCATTGTTTATCTCTCAACCATTTAATCCCTATTAACATGATCTAACCACAAACTATGTAGATGTGCTAGTCCTATATAAACAACCTAGTTACATACCCAAATATAAAGCCAAATTGATCTGCATAAAATTTAACCTAGTATTTTCTTTAAAAACCAACCATGTATATGGTTGCAACCTCCCTCTATTTGGTGCAAAGCTTATAAATTTTGCGATTTTGGAAGCACAAACCTCCTGCTCCCGTCTTTATTCATTGCAGGTGACATTTCTACTCATTTTGGGCTCTTAAAACATATTGTTGTCAATCATTCATTCAATAAATCTCATAAAATTGACTATTGAGGGATTTATACTGGTATTTCCTTTTATGTGCATCGCATCCCTGTGATTTTTTATCCGCCATAAGCTATTTAATTAGTTATATATTTTTAGAGGAGATGGATTTTTTCACAACAATTTATTTATAGTTTTGTTGTTAACGGCACATAGGGCTTCCTCTGCACCACTTTTACCCTACACACTCCTCTGTTTTTCCTGCCCATTACAGTCTTCGCCATATACAAAGCTATTGTTCCAATAGTTTCTCTTACAGTAAAAAACAGTGGTAATATACCTCTTCCATTGAAAAACCCTTTGCTTTTGATTAAATTTCAAAAATTTAATCAGTTTCTGATTGTTGACATCGCTTCTTTTTGCATATTAGGACTCAAGGCTAATGCCAGGATGTCTTGGTGTACTATTGAATCGAACCCTGGTAAGTTATTTTCTATTATTAAGTGACTTTATTCAGTTAATAGCCCTTCTGACTCCAATGGAAATCCTTGTTTTTATTTTATTTTAAACCTTTTTTTACCACATTGAAGTTCAGTTGTGTCTGTCCATGATTTTGGGGCCTCCTATGTTGTGTTGTATTCATTGATGTGATTTCATGGGAATCGAACTAATATTGATGTGATGTAGTGTTGTTTCCTGCAAGTTTGACCACAATACGGATTAACTTATAAACATGAAAACCAAGCTTCTCTACTAAAGATAGCCTCTGGTGTTCATTGTCAGAAAAATTGCACAGTTATATTTCGGGTCTATATGTTTTGTGCATGTGCTCTATGCAACTTGACTTTTTACAGCCTATTTGAAATTAAAACATTTTAACCATTAAACAATCTAATCTGCCGCCTTACTTATTGAAGAATTTTCTCTATTGGTGTTGGAGCTTTGGATTGTTGTTGCATCATTGAGGATTAGGTACTTTTGATTGGTCGAGGCCTGTAAATTAATATATTTTTGTTAGTCAAGCTACATTTTCCTCCTTGCTATTTGTTACCAAAGTAATAGAGGATTAGGTACTATGCTATTGGTTGAGGCTTGTACCTTGATATTTTATAGGAAGTCTATCTACATCTTCATCTCTACTATTTGTTACAAAAGTGATCCAAACACACAGCAAAATGATGAGAAAAGGAGAAAATAGCATCCTCAAGACTGTGTATTTATAGTCGCCAAGTTGTAATGAACTTGGGGACTGAAGATAAATATGGATCTTCACCTCATTATGGACTAGCCTAGTATGGACATGGATATGGGAATTGCATTAATTTGAGAGATTTGTGCCAGGCATGAACTCCAAACAGTCAATTCTCCTGACAACTTTGAATATGAATTCCCTTAGCAATGTTTTCAAATGAATATATTGTGAGAATCTAAACTAAATTAAACTGTTTTCTAGAGTAGTTCCTTAGACAGACTTTCCTTAAGACATTCCATAGATGGAACATGTATCTGTTATGATTATGCTCATGTCATTTTCAAAAGCATAGACTTTAATTTGTGCAAACTTGGAAATGTACTGGTTAAAGCATGGATTCCCTACCGAAATATTGTTAACTACCTTCCTTTACATGAAGCTTCCAAGGAAGCCACAAAGCACCTATATGGTATGTTCATGAAAACTATAAAAGTCAATATGTACAAATAGCTAACAAGGAAAGCAAAATCAATGGAATACAAGGGTAGGATGATGGATGTATTGTGCTTATGGCTAAAAAATATTGTTGATTACAAACATGATATCGGACCATTTATTTCATCAGCAAATTTGGTCATTTGACATAGGAAAGTTGAATCCTATTATTTGATAAGTTTTCTGATCTTCATGTAACTATTTGAGTGATGTGATTTTTGAAAGTCCGGCAGTGGGTGACACTTGGTGATTGCTTAAATTTTTATTAGCTTTAGTTACAGGGAAAATTGTACATAGCTCTCAGGAAATAGTTTATCATAAATACTAGTTACTGGTAAGTTGTAATAGTAATAATTATGTAGTTTGTAAATTGATATCTATCATAAATTTGTTTGAATATCATCATTATCAAGCAATAACAACTTCTTAAAGGGTGCTAACTCAATGGTAGAGCACCTGCCTAATTATAGGCAGGAGGTTGGTGGTTCGATTCCTTCACGCCCTATCATAAATTTGTGACTTCAAAAACAACTAAATTCACATATATACAACTATTAGTAGCTAATTTAACGTATCTTAGTTGTATTTAGCTTAGTCATTAATATGTTAACATCTAGTAGTTTATTTAGTCGTATATTTGATCATTAATGGTTGCAATCAGTGACTAAATCAGTGACTAAATCAGTGACTAAATCAACGACTAAATCAATGACTAACTCAGTGACTAAATCAATGAATAAATCCATGACTAAATCATTAACTATCAATGACTAAAACAATAACTAAATCAATGACTAAATCATTGACTAGCAATGACTAAAGCATTGTCTATCAATGACTAAATCAATGACTACTAAGTCAAGCTATTAATGAATAGTGAAATACGACTAGCTATAAGATAGTGGAAATTTTCTACTATTAGTCACCAACTCAAAAATAGTCGTTTATAGCTTGATTTTAGTCATTTTTTTAGTCATTAATTTCTCATTTTCTACTGGTGTGAGTAAATTTGAGTGATGTAATAAATATTATATGCTGGGGAAGTGATTGAAGGGAGTATTCATGTTCAGAGATATTATATTTATCTCTGTTACAAATCTCATCTTTTACAGAAATGAATTTGAGTTGATTTAATTGCTTTTTTAAGACCCTAGCTAGATTACTAGCTTTTAATAACTAGTTTTACCAAAACTGATGTAAAACAAGTTCGGTAAACTCAAACTAAGATATGTCAGTTCTTGTGGGTCAAAAACAAGCCTACCTTCCCATATCCATATACAGAACCTTTTTTTTTTGGGTTATACAACCTTTTGGGATCCTCCTCTGCACAGGGTTTCTCTTGGCCGTAGGATTATCTTTAAATTGCCATGCAAAAACGAACGATTTCCCTAAACTAGATCTAGAATGCTTTATGAAACTTTTCCAAGAATGAGATCTAGTCTATGAGACTTGAAAAAACATATCTATGCATGTTTTACTTTAATATAACATATCTAAATGATATCAAAGATTTTAAACACAGTAACCAGGTAAGAAATTTTATTTTTTGGAAGAGGAAGAGAGAGAAAGAGTTCTAGAAGCTTTGAAGATCAATAGTGGAGCTTTCTAGTGGAATTTCGAGGGACAATGCCTTTGAATGGTTTTGGAGAAAGTGAGGAAGCAAACTAGATCAACACCCTCTCCAAGCTAGGAACCTGCAACTAAATATAAAGACTTGCCAAAATACTTGTGAGATTCAGTTAATACATACACAGAGATTTCAGAATAGCATGCATATAAACTTATAAAACATGTTGAATCTAGATCTCTAAACATGCATCAAAAGGAAAGAGATGGCCAATAAAATTATTAACAAACTCCTTTCCTATCAATATTATAATAAAGTTATTATCAATCTTTAGCAATGAATCCACAAACAATCAACAAATCATGAACATAGATATAGGTTACCTCAGTGAAACATGGCAATGCTCATCCACACATACAATGACATGAAATAGTCTTGCCTCCAAAGCTTCTCTTTATTTCAATTGAACAATAAAAATAGTACAATAGTATTAGCACCTCAATCCTAGTTCTAACTAGCTTGGAAGAGGTAATGGTTTCATTATTTATAGCAAAAACAGGAGATCCAGCCTAGGGGGCACAAATCCCAAGGAGAGAGAGATTGTAGCTGCATGTGGAGTGAATATGGGCCTGATATGTGTCTAATTCAGCCTGATCTGAGTCTCACTGAGTGCAACTGTTAATGGGAGGGCTGATTTGACTGACACCTCACTCTGCTAACTGAAGCATCCACCAAAACTCATCCAGATGAGCCCACACATGTGGAGGAGAGAGGGAGGGAGAAATGCCCAAGATTGCATGCTATGGTGCACTCCCAGATCAGCCTAGATCACCTCCTTCAGTCAAGGAATTGTCATATCCAGTCAATCCCAAGCCGACGAGACTGATTTCAGTCAAATCGGAGCAAATCCCAATGATTTAGGATTTGGGGCTTTCTCCATTATTTAATTAATTAATCAATTAAATAATCAATAATTGATTTTTTGGGGCTTTCTGACCTGAGTGATGGAAAATCACTCAAAACTTGGAAATAGTGGGTCTATAGGTTTACTGGGTTCTCTTAGCTTGAAAATGAGCACCTACATGACTGAAACTGATTATTGAGCCCACTTTTATTAAAAAACCAATTTTTCCAATTAAACTATTAAAAAATAGCCTAAGTTTTGGAAAAATCAAATTTTAATAAAAAACACCGAAAAAATTTAAAAAGTAAAAAACAATTAAAAACCTAGGGGGACTTAGACATGTTCATATGACTCAACCATAATGCCCAGAATGTTTATACATTGACACATAGAATCTAATAACCTCAATAGGCCTAAATGCCAAGCCAACCACCCCAACTTTGGAGGTATTGAGTGAAAAATTCAGAAATTATAAGTCGTTTATTCAACAACCAATAATAACCAACGAAAAAAACAGCCTGGACTAATTTGATTGACAAATAAAGTCTATGAGACCGAGTCTTTTACAGACACTATCATGCTAGAACATTTATTAAAACTCCCCCAAGGGGGTATGAGCATGTGATATAGTACAACAAGCACTTCTAAGAAGCACTTCCGAATGTCTTTTGAAGTCCAAACAAATCATCTTTGTCCGGTTCACCAGGCTCACTTGATAAAAACCACTAAGTACAACTTAGGTGGTAACATCTGGCTCCAACTATGGGATGTGTGCTTGATCTAGTCATAAGACAAGGAGAGGATATGAGAACACCATAATCTCTAGTTTATACACCCTGTAAAAACACCTCAACTTGACAAGAAAACCTTAGTAGCGCAAGCTTTATATAAAAACCAAATGAACCATTAAACCAATTTATTCGAATAAAATAAATGCAGCTAACTAATGAAAGAAAATTTTTGTCTTAGCCAAGTACAAAATAGAAGTGTAGAAAGTAAATGCTCTCTTTCAAGGAGCTTATTTTCCTACTCTAAGCATGATATAAAAAGGGTTAAGTGTAATCAGAAATCCAATGTAACCACCTAAGCATTTTATTAACATAAAAAAAATTCCTTGTTTTTGGTTACCAGCCAAAGTAAGGATACTTTATTCAGTAAATGCAAACCTGCGTGATGATCTGAAATGGGCAGGATGGATGGGAGATCATAAGAATATAATACTTCATCAAATTTCTTCCCAAACTTGTATGTACTTGCGCATGCTGCTTCTATCCATGACTGGATAGGACTGATATACAAATCGGCAAGATGAGGCAGACTGAATATATCATCATACTGATCATCAGGGCTTATCAAATGATAACTCATTGCATAAGCCACAAGCTGCTCCAAATAATAAGGAACCTCTATACGTGAAGAAGACGGCTAAGACTAATATTCTAGTGACTGCATCACATCTGACGTTTCACAACACTACTTTTCAATGTCTTCATTACTGATACCTTTGTGCAGCTTTGCAAGATATGACTCTGAAAAAATTCTGAATGCTCTTCTTCCATATTAATATTTTCCCAAGTATCCATGCTCCCTTCTATGGATGTATCGTAGATTGGACTTCCATAAATTTCTTAATAGACACTCCCTTTGCTGAACATATCATGGCCCCGATTATTATGAGCAGGAGGAGGGTAGTTAATCATCCTTCAAAGTTTTGGTTTCAAAGATATTACAAGAAGTTAAACTTTCCAAAACTTCATCCCTAAGTGATGAACATAGAGGAGTGTCATCATACACAGAATAATTTTCTTCATAAGTGTTGATCTCTGTAATGGTTTCCTCATGAGGGATTTCTAGAAAAATATTAGCATTGCAACAAACTTGAGAACACCTCGAATCTTCAATGTTTTCAGTTATGGTGACATGAGGAGAGTCTTCAACAATGTGTTCAATCATGGGCTCCTTGTGAATCTCTTCAACATGATTGTCATGGATGTGCATGTCTTCAACATCTTGTTGTGTATTGAGAGATACCTCATATTTTTTAAGAAGTTGCTTAATTGCTTATGTTCTTAAATAACTACTAGGACTCTCTTTGATGGGAGTATCATGGATCTCCTCTTCACTTAAATGTTCAAGAAGTTATTCCAAGTCTTCAATACTTTGTATCATGGAAAAAGGTTCATCATATGTTTCCATGTGATATCTATCCCAGATAGGTAGAAGGTAAAGATCTTTTCAAGGAAATTTTTCAAACCATTCATACTACCCCTACCATCATGCCACTGCTATAAAAACATCCAAAGGAAGCTTGGAAATGAGGTTATACATTTATTAGGAAGGCCCCGATAGAACCAACAAAAGGGCTCACCCTGAAAAGTACTAGCAAACATTTCTATCATATTGTATTCATGAAGTACATTGGAGTCAGCCATAAACTGAAGGAAAGATTTGACACGCCAGATGGATGAATCACCATAATTTGCATCAAATATTGGAAGCCACTTATATGCATCCCCCACACCATCACAATAGTTAGGAAAACTCGGGATGTTTGAGAAATCGATAGGCTGAAAAAGTCTGGATATATGGGCACCACACTACTCCCTTAATTCATCCATATCAAAAATTAATAATATGCATTTGATATAACCATTAAACCTTGTACTGAAAAGGTGTAGCTGTCAAGTGATGAGCTTTAAAAGGTTTTAATATGTCGCATGGGCTCATCTACACACAACAAAACTTTACAAGTTTATGAGATAACAGGGTTTTATCCCCTCAATGGAGTCGCCATGTGAAAAAGAAAAATAAGAATTTATAAATCTTTCACAAAAAAAAAAATTTGCTTTTCTTTGTAAAAATAAAAACTGAAAAAAAAGTCAGTGGAGTCACTAGATGAAAATTAAATATCTACTATAAGCATCCATCAAACAAAGAAAAAACAAAAGTCGTACTCAGGGAATAAAAATATTTATTAGCGGCAACAGCGCCAAAAAGTGTTGCCGCCTTTCACACACCTAGGTTACGTGGTAGAAATCTTCAAGCCACTCAGTGTGTCCTTGGGGGCAAGTCTCGAGTCAAGGTTGTCACCTTGTTCTTGACTCCTCCGTTCAGGCTAACTCCTAACAAAGCTAAGGGGGGTAGACCCTATTAAATTTCTAAGGCTAATTACTTAGTGTGATGGTATTATATTGATTAAGTTGTTTAGGAGTTTTTGAAATTAACCAGTGGAAACATAAGATAACAAGATGCAAGATTTAAAGCAGATAAGAACAATAATTGATTATCCAAGGAAGCTGCGTTAGCAATTTGAAACTCTCGACGTTTCGATCCTTACTCTAGGATCATCCTCAGGAGACAAACGAAGACTGTGGTGATGTAAAAT
>LPNX010697412.1:294028-310995 GCA_001517045.1 Pseudotsuga menziesii
TTTTTATAAACAAGCTTTAAGTGTTAGACTTTTTATAAATAAATAAATAAATTAATTAATTAAAAAGTCTTTTGAAAATTATAAAAAAGGTTTAATATTAAATTAAAAAAAATTTGAAAAGTTTTTACTTAGTTTTAAAAAAAGTCTTAATATTAAGCTTTTTAATGTTAAGAAACTTTAAAACCTTAAAAAATTTTAAAATAAAAAAAAATTTTTAATATAAAAATTTTAATCTAAAAAACCTTTGTAAACACTTTGAAAATTTTTAAAATCTTAAAATTAAAAAGGAAACTTTTAAAAAATTTTAAATCTAAAAAACCTTAAAAAACGCTTTGTAAAAATTTGTATGGTTGAGTTTTAAAACTCTTGAATCTCAACTAAATATTATTAAGACCTATTTGTCAATATTGTTAAAACCTTTTGTTAAACCTAGAACCGACGCTCTCTCTCTTTAAACTTCCAATTTCCTCACAAATTCGTGTATTAATAACTTTTTGGGCTATTTTACATCACCACAGTCTTCGTTTGTCTCCTGAGGATGATCCTAGAGTATGGATCGAAACGTCGAGAGTTTCAAATTGCTAACGCAGCTTCCTTGGATAATCAATCTTCTACTGCGTAATGACTACTTTTAAACAAGAACAATAATGACACTCAATATATATATAATCGAAAGAAATGATCAAATAAATCACCAGTGCCTTAAATGGATTCAATAGAGTAAATAATGTGCTTGCATGCACTTGAAAGAATGTTTTTCAAATGTCTCTTGGTAGATTTTAAATTAATGTGGAATGTGAATGAATTAAATTAGGCGAAAAAAGGGGACTCCAGATATACCCGAGGGGTACTTAGAGTATGTCCAAAAGTGAAATTTCACGGCTACCCGCAAGGTTTTGTGGGGTAGAATGGAGTCTCAGAGACTGTTTTTCGTAACACACCCATTAGGTTGTGACAAATATCGGCACCTCGAGGTCACTTTCCAGTAGTTCCCACTCCTTTGGGTATTTTTCCACCGTTTACAATTCGTTCGAGCCGTTGGATTTCCTCCTGATGGTTTGTCAATTTGGGAGGTGAAAACTAATTAATCTAGTCACTCAAGTGCTTTTGATGCATCTTGACTGATCGAATGAACTGCATCCAAATGTAGAGCATACATACTGGAGTCTTTTCAATTTTAGTGAGTTTTAAAGGGTGTGTTTTCTTAGAAAGAAAAACCCTCCAGGAACCTCTTTCAGTCCAAGTGGACCTCAATCAAGGAATCAAGGACGGGGTTGATTTTAGAAAAATTAATTACAATAAATAAAAAATAATCAGCCAAAAGAAACAAATCACAATTTTTCTAATTAGTCCTACCACGCATCTCTTTCCCCTTACGGGTCAATCGAGAAGTCGTGGGGTAAGTATTCGAGTTACTTTGATAAAGTAATATGGAATATATGATATAGTAATCAAATCATTTTATTCTGCATGAATGAAACTAATCTAAAGCGAAAATAAATAAGATAATGCAAAAAAACGACAAAAAAGGCGCAAATCCCCCCGGGGGGGATGGGGAATGGGCTCGAAAGAGCCTATTTGGAAAAATATTTTATTATTTGTTGTTACAAAATAAGTAAATGATCTGAATCCTCTTGTTTCTTATACAGGATGAAACCAATGCTTTACAAATTTCCCAAAATTTTAAAATTATGGTCAAAAGGGAGACCCCTGGGGGTATTTGAATGATCCCAAAGACACTTTTGAACAACAGCTTCTCTTCTTTCTGTTATTCCTGCTAAAATATAGTGAGCATGTTAGAATGAAATATTCCCAAAATAACTTTGAAAGTACCTTTGGTTCAGCCTACTTTAAACTAAACAAAAGTGAGTTAAAACTAGCTAAAAAGGTGAAAAAGGAACCAAGGAAAGTAAGCTCTCCTTGGGATATTGGCCTGTTGTTTGGGAAGCCAATGAAAAAATCACTGATTGCTGTATTTAATCTTTTTTAAAACAGAAACGGAAATCTAAAGCATGCAACCTATGGATTATCTTTAAATTGCCATGCAAAAACGGACGATTTCCCTAAACCAGATCTAGAATGCTTTATGAAACTTTTCCAAGAATGATATCTAGTCTATGAGCCTTGAAAAAACAGATATATGTAATTTTTAATTTAATATAACAGATCTAAATGATATCAAATATTTTAAACATAGTAACCAAGTAAGAAACTTGATTTTTTGGAAAAGGAAGAGAGAGAAAGAGTGCTGGAAGCCTTGAAGATCAACCGTGGAGCTTTCCGGTGGAATGTTGAGGGACTGTGCCTTTGAATGGTTTTGGAGAAAGTGAGGAAGAAAAATAGATCAGCACCCTCTCCAAGCTAGGAACCTACAACTGAATCTAAATAATTGCCAAAATAATTGTGAGATTCGGTTAATACATACACAGAGATTTCAGAATAGCATGCATATAAAATTATAAAACATGTTGAATTTAGATCTCTAAACATGCATCAAAAGGAAAGAGATGGCCAATAAAATTATTAACAAAATCCTTTCCTATCAAGATTATAATAAACTTATTAACAATCTTTAGCAATGAATCCACAAACAATCAGCAAATCATGAACACATATACAAGTTACCTCAGTGAAACATGGCAATACTCATCCACACATATAATGACATGACACTGTCTTGCCTCCAAAGCTTCTCTTTATTTCAAATGAACAATAACAATAGTACAATAGAAGCAACACCTTAATCCCAGTTCTAACTATCTTGGAAAAGGTAATGGCTTCATTATTTATAGCAAAAACAGGAGATCCATCCCAGGGGGGCGCAAATCCCAAGGAGAGAGAGACTGCAGCTGCATGTGGAGTGAATTTGAGCCTGATCTGTGTCTAACTAAGCCTGATCTGAGTCTCAATGAGTGCAACTATAAATTGGAGGGCTGATCTGACTGACACCTTACTCTACTGACTGAAGCATCCACCAAAATTCATCCAAATGAGCCCACACATGTGGAGGAGAGAGGGAGGGTGAAATTCCCAATATTGCATGTTGTGGTGCACTCCTAGATCACCTCCTTCAGTCAAGGAATTGTCAGATCCAGTCAATCCCAAGCTGATGAGACTGATTTTAGTCAAATCAGAGCAAATCCCAATGATTTAGGATTTGGAGTTTTGTCCATTATTTAATTAATTTATCAATTAAATAATCAATAATTGATTTTTTGGGGCTTTCTGACCTGAGTGATGGAAAATCACTCAAAACTTGGAAATAGTGGGTCTATAGGCTTACTGGGTGCTCTTAGCTTGAAAATGAGCACCTACATGACTGAAACTGATTATTGAGCCCACTTTTATTACAAAACCAATTTTTTCAATTAAACTATTAAAAAATAGCCTAAGTTTTGGAAAAATTAAATTTTAATAAAAAACACTGAAAAAATTAAAAAATTAAAAAAAAAATTAAAAACCTAGGGGGACTTAGACATGTTCATATGACTCAACCATAATGCATAGAATTTTTATACATTGACACATAGACTCTAATAACCTCAATATGCATAAATTCCAAGCCGACCACCCCAACTTTGCGGGTATTGAGTGAAAAACTCAGAAATTATAAGTCGTTTATTCAACAACCAATCATAACCAAGGGAAAAAACACCCTGGGCTGATCATATTGACAAATAAAGTCTATGAGACCGAGTCTTTTATAGACACTATCATGCTAGAACATTTATTACAACTCCCCCAAGGGGGTATGAACATGCGATATAGTACATCAAGCACTTCTAAGAAGAACTTCCGAAGGTCTTCTAAAGTCCGAACAAATCATCTTTCTCCAGTTCACCAGGCTCACTTGATAAAAACCACTAAGTACAACTTAGGTGGTAATAGTAGGTTCTCTAAATACAAAGAAGCCATCAAGAAAGGAACTAAGTTGTTCCACTTCTCAAAGTAAAGGGGAAGAAAATAGGACCAAAAGTGAAGATTCATTAGAGCCATCTGCACATGGTCTCTTTGAGAAATTATTTGGGTTTTCTAGAAAGAGAGATCAACGTATTTGCAACATCCATGAGGATGATGAATTACCAAATCCTACATCAAAAGTAGATGAAAAATATCCATGCACAACTAAATATCCAATAGTCCAACATCTAGTTGTTCGTAACGTGGAAGGTGAGATGAATCCAAATTTCTTTGTGGCTGATTTCAAGATAAGTGCAGAAGAGATCGGGCAGATTGATGATGGTGAGACATATTTTGGATATGATCCAAAAGATAAACAATATTCAGATTTATAATCACCCCTTGAGCCTCACAAGGAAGCACAAATTGAGCACATCTCAGTAGGGTGTGAAGCAGAGAAATGGGTGGGTGAACAAGTCATCATAATTCCACCACATAAGGAGGAGAACATCACACATGGCGAGTTAGTAAATTTTGATTTTTATGTGTCATTATGTAATTGTGATATCACAGCCACTTCTAGTGAATATTTCTGGATGGTTGACCCCCCTAGTGATGAGGTTCGGAATTATGGTGTCAAAAATGAATGCAGTACTCGAATGAAACTTTGAGAGAATATCTTTCTGGTGCACCAAGGATGAATGAGCACTCAAGTTGCAGCCCAAATTATGTTGTTGAGGACTTAAAATATGAATATATTGCAGCAACAACATATGGATCATATTTCAAAACCTCGAGTGCACTGCATGAAATTGATCCGATGATGGAAAATGAAGAGGAGGAACATCTACAAGAACCTCATCTTCTTGCAAGGTCATTGAAGATGGATGAACAGAAGATCCAAGAGGCCCTGAAAATTCTCCATGACACTCATGCTTCGGTGTCAAATATGTGTTGGGAAGCTACTTTAATGGAAGACCAATCTTCCTTTGAAGCCATGGAGAATATCCAGAAAGCAATGTCCACAATCAAAGGTAATTTCTCACAATTGCTTTCAGATAAAAATGGCATGTTTGAGATTGTTGAGTTATTGCGGGAAGCATCACTGCATGATGAAGAAAGTATTTGAATATATGAAGAATAGAACTACAAGCTCAAAGGTCATTTGTTGGCCACCCAAGATTCTTTGAGATACACTCAAAGTGCCCTATTAGAATCACAAATGAAGATAGAACAATTCCAACAACAGTGGAAAGAATTGACTAAATCCTCAATATTTCCTAAGAGTCATCCCTTTTGGGTAAATGACATGAAAAAATCCATGGAGGAACCTCATGATTGGATGGACCATGAGGAGCATTCTATTCAGTATGCACTTAAAGAGTGTGCAGAACAGTTTTATGAGAACCAAGCACTTGATTTCTTTCCAAGGAAACTTGAGTTGTTCCTTGAAGACAGACACTCTACCATGGAAGAGTGGGATGAGAGCACCCAATTTGGGCCAGCCAATAATGAAAAAGTTGCAGCCATAAGTCTGAGTAATGAAGGTTGCAAACATGCAAAGAAGGATCACATTTCTTTCCTACATGTCCTAGATTCAGAAACACCAATGGGGAATGAATAGTGGGTGAAGAAATTTTTCTGGTTTGTGTCGCATGCACAATAGGGGGATCATGATTTGTCCCCATGGGAGATAGATCCTATTGTAGAAGAGATGGATGATTATAGATCATATAAATCAGAAAGAAATATCTCCGATTCATCCACTAGATGGTTGGATAGAGGAATCACTAAAGAGGAAAATATGGAAGGTAAAAGTTTTATGTCTTGTTGCAAGAAAATTGTTTTTAATATTGCTGATTTTTCTATGATTTACAACCAGCAGAAAAGGCATGTGTGTGCAGCCACTTTTGACAAGAAGGCATCATATCTACACATACTTTCAATGTGTGGGTCAATTGATGGATTTTTGCACCGTTGGATTAATGGCAGAGAGTTGAGCCATTAAATGAAGAGGGGAGCACCTATTGAGTTCCATAGAGACATATTTGGAATGAAGACCTTGGGAGGGAAATTTTTTTATTTCTGCAATATTTTTTTTGTTGTGACTGACATTGTCTTGACATGTGAACAACAACAAATACTTATTTTGTAGCTATTATATACCTCCCATACACATGCACATGAGGTGCATTCTGATTTGCATGTGGTTGAGGAGTTTGAGGTCAAGCAATATGAAGATCAAGCACTTGCATGGTTCCTCAGAGATTATGAGTTGCCTCTAGGAAAATTTTGTACAATTTTAGAGGAGGCACATGATCACACTATCACTCAGAAAAATAATGGAGGAATTTGTGGATCCATTATCTTTATTGATGAGCATTGTAGGGATTTGGCTCAAAATTCTTCACCCCACACTTCTATTTCAGCCACATCATGTGGGGATGAAAATTGGGTAAAAGGATTTTTTTTGTTGATGCCACAAGAGGAGCATGATACTTTCACTCTTCCAGTTGAGGTATTGATGGTCAAACCATGTGGTTTGACAAGTGCATTAGTAGTAGCTGAATTATTCCCACCTAAATTATTTAGCATGAAATTTTGTCCGTCCATTGATTGGGTGGCTAGACACATGATTGAGATGTGTGCACTGGAGGGTAAAAATCTTGCTTGCATCAATGGAGATACATTGGACACATCAAAGAAATTGTACGAGCAATGGAATGAGCATGTATGGCTGCTATATGATGCTTTCAGTATACATGGATGGGCATGGGATAACCTCCTGTGTATTCATAAAAACAGTGACGTGAGTTCCAGTGCTAGCTTGCACATGGATTTTCATACTTTAGAGAGGCCCAAGATGATTTGGTCCCACATTAAGGAATTCCATGTCTGGTGGGAGAGTTTAAAAAATGTTCATTTTGGCATGGGGAGAGATGAGCTCCCAGTATGGTGGTATGATTTTCATAACCTCATTTTCCTCCTCTACAATGATAAAATTGTGTTGTTTTTATTGATGGGTGGAAGGAGGAAGATAAAACCCTAGGATCCAGGCATTCTTAGGAATGACAGAGTTCAAAAGGTGGCAGAAAAATTTGGGTCCTTGTAGAGGAGGCAGTGGGATCCGAAAATTCTACTCAGTTACTTTAACTCGGTTGGAAATTTTGCTAAAGGAAGTGGCATCAGAAAAATGGCTATGATTAGAGTGGTGCAGCAAAGACATGGTGGAAAAATTTGCAACACTCTGTGGTGCTTCTGCTTGAGGAAAAGTAGATTTGGGAGGGGAGGACTGTCATGTCCCCTCAAATTGACCATTAAAAGTGTTGACCATGCTAAGTTCCTAGGGGCTCAAGTTGTTATTAATTATTTCTCCTAGGATAAATTTTTATAAATAATTGTTCTAAGGCATGTATTTAATTTTATTTCAGCAATTTTATTTATTATGCACAATAATGATATGGAATTAAGGCTGCCATGTCAAGAGGGCGCATTGGGGAAAGCTAGTAAACTTTCCTTGGTAAAAATAAGAAAGTCCATGACAAAAGAAAGCACGAGAATAAAGGGAAGTTTCCTAAAAGAAGAAAAAGCAGAAAGAGGTAAAATCAGGAAAATATTTCAAAGGGGAGGGCATAGTTTCCTCTTATGGAGCTTAGAAAAGCTGTAAGAGAAAAGAAGGAAAGTTTTTTTAAGGAAAGAAAGAGTTTCTTTATGACCCAGGAAAAGCAGAAAGTTGTCATAACTCAAAAGAGGCATCTTTTGACTAAGGAAGGGTGCAGTTTCTAATTGTGAAGGATGATTTGGAGTTGGAAACAATCCTAGATGGTCCTACTTACCTAATTTCCCAAAAAGGGTGCTTTTGTGGCTAGGGTTAGGTCACCCATGGGGTTGACTTTCTCTCACAAGTCACCATTGGCCTCAACTTACTAAGCAGGTCATACATAATTCTATAAAAGATAAATTCAAACCCATTGCTTCATTTTGGTTTATGATTTGATTGTTGAATGCTTATGTGAGCATTAATTTTGAGTGTTGTGCCTTAGACTACTGGGAGATGAGCCCCAACCTTCCATTTCCCTCTCCTTCCATCCCCTTCTCTTCCATTGCAGGTATGGAGTGCTAGCTTGCATACATTGGAGGATAATCAGAGCCATTTTAAGCCTCCATAAAGTTCAGTTCGAGCTCTAGTGAAGCCCATGCTTCACCTATGCTCACAGTCCCCTGCTGGCCATGATACGGGCCTCTTGCCCCTTAATTTTGAAATCATATTTGTAATGGTCAGTAAATAATGTAATTTCTGTTCTATAGTGTCATAATTTTCTAAACACTACATTTACCAGGTCAAGATATATTTTCCCCTAAATAATATTGTCTTGGTTTCATCAAATGGGCCTATTTTATCAATCTATGGGGGAATTGAGTAAATTTGAGTGATGTAATAAATATTATATGGTGGGGAAGTGATTGAAGGGAGTATTAATGTTCATATAGATTATATTTATCTCTTTTACAAATCTCATATTTTACAGAAATGAATTTGAGTTGATTTAAATGCTTTTTTAAGACCCTAGCTAGATTACTAGCTTTTAATAACTAGTTTTACCAAAACTGATGTAAAACAAGTTCAGTAAACTCAAACTAAGCTCTGTCAGTTCCTGTGGGTCAGTAACAGGCCTACCTTTCCATATCCATATCCAGAACCTTTTTGGGGGGTTTATACAACCTTTTTGGATCCTCCTCTGCGCAGGGTTTCTCTTGACCAAAACTGCCAAAAATCCCCAAATTCACCCAAAACTTCTTAGAAATTTCCAAAAAATTAGTAAACTATATAAATAATTTTTTTATGTTATATTAATGCTGGAACAAACCTCTGCAAGTTTCCAGAAGCCTCTGGTTGAAACAGACCGAACTACTCTCCTTAGTTTCATGGTTTGGCCACCCAGAAGCGTGGTAGTAGGTTTCCGCAGTGCAGACTCGGAACCCTAAATGGAACCATATATAATTTTTTTAGGGGAGAGGAAATTCCATGTCTGAAATATCTTTGTTTTCTTTCCACTGCTCACTCCTTCTTCCTACAAATTTCCCAAAAGAAACCCCTTATTTTCCCAGTCTGAGAAGTCATTGTGTAAATTAATTCAAGTTCAGAAATTTTAATAAAATTTGCAGAATTGAAGAGTGTTCAGGTCTGTATACCATACTTGGGACATTACATTTAATTACTATTTAGGTTAAACAATCAATTAGGTAACTTATATGGTGTGACATGTCTACTAAATGAAAAGACATGTCCCTATGTTTATTAACCATATATATCTGCCTACTATTCTTGTATTTTATCATCAATTCAATTATCAAATATATATTTATTAAATCTAGATTCCAATATGTAAGGTTTTATCCTTATAAGTGGTATCAGAGCATTGATCCCAACTCCTGGATAACCTTTCATTGCTTCCTACGTGCACTCTCCCTCTCCCACGAGGATCCTCGCTAAACTTGAAAGTTTCTTGAAGTAGTGATCTTTGATCATGGCACTGGATTTTTAGCCATTTCACTCTGCTACTATTCCACTCATTTCCCTTTCCTTTCATTTCTTCCCACTTGTGTCATCATTTATGCCCATAATATTCTTACCAGCTCTCATTTCATTTCCCTTCTACTCTATCCCATCCACATGCTTCCCACTACATTTATCATCTTCCATTCACAAAACCCCCCACGCATAAGCTTCACTACCTAATCATGATCTCCCTCTTCTGAAAAATCCACCCTTCAACCACTGTGCACCATACTTGATCTCCAATTACACCACACTCCACCTGCCACTCACACCGCACCCCCCTATCGCCTACACTTTCCGCAAACCACATGTCGGCACTCTATACACCCCCTTGCGCTTGCTTTAAACTACGTTCCCCTCTCCCCATTTTACCCTCACCTCATCACTCAAATCCAAGTCATCACTTCCACCCTATGTAGAGCTCACAACCCCATGCAACCCTTGCAACTTATCCCCCACGTTTCCAGCACTCGTACCTTCCCCACATGCATCTATAAATCCTTATCACCTATGCATACCTGTGGACATAGCCCTCCTTCCCATGTTGCTCCCACTTCTCTCCCAACCTCCCTCATGTCACCTTCTCCAAACACTCGTCCAAGATCTCCACATCTCTGCGCACACCAAATTTCCTCATGTCACCTTCTCCCAGCTCTCTCCCAAGCTTCCCACACCTCTCCTTTGTGTCCCCTCACCCTTTCCAACACCATGCCCTTCGCCATAGGATCCCCTCCTCCCCAACCCGCACACTCTTGTTGGGTTGTACACCACCTTCATACCACACCTTCTACATCCTCCCTTACGCTCTTCACTCAACCATTTAAAACCCTAGCTTCCCTCTTCAAAAGAATAATACTATAATATTATTATTAATTCTCATTATTATATTAAACCTTAGAACTAATAAAACTATTATTATTATTATTAAATTATTTAGTAATACTCATTATTATTTAATCCACTGTTGAAAATATATGCATAATAATAATTATTATTATTAATTTATAATAATGATAATTATTAGTTCTTTTAAGCTCTTGAAGGCAATGCTCATTAACTGGGTTCTCTCCGTCGTTTTGGGGGAGGTATTGTTGATTCATAATTGGTCAATCAGGTCCAATGGGGGGGCAGGTAGATTTCTACTGCATTTTGTTCATCTATGTCGATTGCAAGCCTTTGGCATCTTCAAATCATTGGGTGACAAAAGAAGAGCTACGACCTGAAAGATAAAATTACTGCAGAGCACTCGTAATTTCTTGAAGAGCTACGTTATAATATTTATCATTTGAAAATATATATATATATATATTAAACTATATATATATGGTTTATAAAAACAATAATAATAATAATAATTATTATTATTATTATTTAGAAACAATTAAATTCTCAAGACTTCAAAGATAGAAATTTTGTCATCACAGGATAATGTTTTTTAAGAAATCGAGAAAGTAAACAAAAAGTGGGAAAAATATGAAGAAGAATTTAAAATTATGAAGGAAATGATAAGAAACCATTTGAAACAAAAACGTGAAAAAGAAAGCAAAACTGAAAATAGTCAAGAAACCAACCAAGAAGAAATGATTGACGAAGATGGAATCAAGGAAGAACGGGTATCAAGATCAGACCCTAGAGAAATTATTGATCAAACTGAGCCAATGTTGAAATAAAATGATGAAGAAACCTATGAAGAAGAAGCGGCTATGAGATCTCACTTCTCAAGTGCGGGAAAGCAGGAAACTGTTATGGCATGCACAATAGTAGAAGCAATTACAGTCTCCAAATTTTCAAGTAAAAAAAAGTTGGAAACTACATTTGCACAACTGCGACGCAAAAATTCCTAAGTAAAGAGGAACAATGTATGATGACAAAATATTCAAGTAGGGTGAGGCGGTCGTCGTGGTCACCCTTCCTTTCTGGTTGAAGTAGTGCCTTTCTGGTTGAAGTAGTGAACGAGATTCTGGTAAACGTAGTTCACTACTTCAACCAGAAAGAAAGGGTGACCACGGCGACCGCCTCATTATATTCCTCCTCACAAAATATTCAGACCACGTCTACCATAATTTCATTGTGGCTTCTTACAAGGTAGGGAAGTAAGGCACATTAATACATCAGCTAAAAAATCTATAAAATTTTCTAGTGAAACTCTAAAAGATAAGGATATGAAAGATCAAGATGATATTGACAATCACAATTTCAATATCATTTGTAAATAAAATGGCAATGATGTATATTGTAAAACACAAAATACAATTAAAAATTAATTCATTGCTAACAACAATTATAAAAAAATTAAAGTCATAGAATAATGCAATGATGACAATAAAAGTGACCAGGATAACCTTAATCAAGATAACGTACAAGAAAGAAACCCAGAAAATGCCGCAACAAATGAAGAGATGAACATTCTACCAGTGGTCGTAACTCAAGATTTTATAGAATCTTAGCATCAAAAGGTTCCCTAGGAACAACTAAATACAAACTCATTAGACAAGGAAGTAAGTACATTATTAATAGTTGTTGCTACAGATAAGAAAACCATATCAAAGCATCCATAAATATCAAAAATATATGT
This sequence comes from Pseudotsuga menziesii, assembly GCA_001517045.1. Classification (NCBI taxonomy): domain Eukaryota; kingdom Viridiplantae; phylum Streptophyta; class Pinopsida; order Pinales; family Pinaceae; genus Pseudotsuga; species Pseudotsuga menziesii. The sequence goes on from LPNX010697412.1 coordinate 306,064, forward strand.
CAAGTTAGAAGATCAAAAGAACACCATCAGATTAGAAGCTCAAAAGAATACTCCATATAGTTGTTATTCATTTATGTATAGAGTCATATGCATGAAAATATTTGAATGGAAATGCGACCAATTATTCCAAGAACTTCTAACTGTGGTACCATTACTTGCAGAAATACTTCTAGTTGAAGCATGATTATAGAAGATTTGTGGATGAATCTTTTCAAGGCTATATGACTTGTAATATACCTTAATGTATGTTAGTCAGTAGGTTAATTGCTATTTAGGTTAAACAATCAATTATGTAATTTATATGGTGTCACCTGTCTACTAAATGAAAAGACATGTCCCTTTGTTTATCAACCATATATATTTGGATACTATCCTTGCATTTTATCATCAATTTAATTATCAAATATATATTTATTAAATCCAAATTCCAACATGTAAGGTTTTATCCTTATAGTGCTTCTTCCCATAGCCTGTTGAACTTTGTTAGCTTCCTTTTGGAACAAATTACCTAAATAAATGACTCACATGACCTTGGGAGACCATTCAAGGTAGTCATCACTATTTCATCTTCTTCAACTGTGTCTCCTAAGGCTTCAACATGTTCTTTAATTTGAGATGCCCTTATGAAGTAGGATTGAATTGTTTTTGAATTCTTCATTTTCACATTCTTGAGTTGAGTCCCCATTGTCATCTTCCGATTGATATTATTTCCTTCAAAAATCCAAACAAGGCATCAAACATTTTCTTTGGAGTCTTCAATGATGAGACATGAGGGATCAAGTGGTCCTTGATAGAATCTGCAATGATTCCATTTCCTAGCCATGTTTTTTTGTGAATTTCCCTATCCTCATCTCCCTCTGGCTCTGTAACCTCTTCTTCAACATATTTTTTCAAATCATTATCTTCCAGAATGAGAAGCATTCCATACTTCCATGCTCAGATGTTATCATCCCCTTCAAGTTTCACATCAATCTTGGTGGTATTCCCCATTATTTCCAAGCTCTAAAATATGATAGAGATAAAACTTTTTAGAAATGAAATTTGGACTTACGAGTAAATGTGCTATGCCAAGGTGATATTCAAAATCAGCTCCATTGTCAACCTGAAAATCTTCTTAATGTCCAACCTGGTTTTATGAGAAAACTGTAATTTTTTAATTTGGAAAATGTGATCCAAGGAGAAGATGTGCCCTCCATAGGAAAGTTGAGAAAACCTTCTTTTCTTCCAAATCTGTGGACAAAACAAGCAAAAAATAGAAGCCCTAGTTATCCCAATCCAACAGTAACTACGTCAAAAATGAAAATTCTCTGATCTAAAATATGCCTCCTAGGACGAGTTCATTGATGCTAAGATTGTACTTGATCTATGGTTGGAAAGTATTAAAACTAGAATCCCCAGTTTCCAACTTCCGGTAGTTACAGTTGCTACAATTATTTCTTTCAGCATGACTTTGACACCATGTTGAGATTTTACTTAAAGCAATTATGTTAGTCAATCTTTAATTCAATTTAATTCATATCAAAGCAACTACATGCATAAGGATCACTGAAATAAAGACATTCACAGCATACACAAAAACACAAATATTTATCCTAGGAAACCCACTCGGGGAAGAAAACCCAACAAAACATCTTCAATATAGACTCATCAACAAAGTACAATGTCAATACAATGAAGAGCTAAATCTCTCTCATAGAAGATACCCCAAGAACAAAGATAAGATAAGATAAGATCAAAATATAATTTTTCCTCCAAATGCTACTACTTTATCTCTCTTGAGCGAACTTGCTTGAGTGCTTGTTGTGTACAAATGAGGACTGTACCCCCCTTATTTAAGCTTATCTTCTAACTGACTTTTTCACTGTGGGGCCGACTTCACTAGGTGATTAAGCCAACTTGTTTGGGAGACAATATAATATTGTTTATTTTTTATTTCCAAAATCTTCTAGACTGGAATTACAAGTATAGTTTCTTTTAGGGTTTTTACATGATCAAATACAATAAGAATATCTTCTAAAGATACATAAAAAATCAACATATGGGGACAGACCTTCAGATTCTAGTCTGTCAACATTGGATGTGGTCGAGGATAAGGTTTTATCTATGTGAGTGTTAATGCCATCTAAGGTCTCTAATGGCCTTTTTTAGGACTCTATCTAAATAGGGGAAATGGGGGTTGTGGTGCTATTGATGTTGGGCCTATTCCCTTTGTTCATGTCTTTGGCATGATTTCCTATCCTTCGTTGAGGTCAAATGTTGATCTGGATTTTGGGACAATTGTCCTCACGTCCTCTACATATTTTTCATGTGCTCCAAACTAGTGTGGGATGCTCCGCCTCGACTACTTTTCCCTCGGTGTTCATCCCTCCTAGTGCATGTGATGTTGGTGTTGTACCTATATCGATTTCAAAGTTGTTTCTTAGGACTTAGGTGCTTCATGTTGTTTCGATGGTTCTCGCAGCCCCTTTGTCCTTGGGGTTGGCATCTATGAGAGTTTTCAATGCTTCGATTTTAGCAATGTTACTTAGGGAGCTGTTTCTTTCCCAAAGGGGTTTGTGACATCTAGTGTGGATCCTCTCTCTCTCTCTAGTGTTTCATGCTTATTGGAGGTGCCTCAAGTTTATGGTTTTCTGTTGGGTGAGTGTGGTGGTGGTCTTGGGAACAACCATCTAACCCTTCATCTCAATCTGGTGGACTGCTCTTCTATTAAGGATCACTTTTCTCTTATTGGTGAAGGTGATATTGTTGAACTTGCTTATGCTCCACCTAAAGGGAAGTTTGGGATTTTTGGCAGTTCGTAGGTATTTCCTTCCTCCTCAAATCATCGACCTTATGGACCTGTCTTGTCTCTTCCTCGTCTAGTTGATTCTGAGGAGGTGCTTGGTTTTTTGGATTTGGATCACTCTCCCATAGGGAAAAGTTTAGGGGAGAAATTTCGTCAATTAGCTATTCTGGGGTTTTTTTTCAAAAAATAAATTCGCTATTTGGTCATTTTTACTCTCTAATATCACCTGTATTTACATAAAATATGTTTTTTTATCATAATATTCACCAAATAATACAGGTTTCGATAGTAAAATGTATGTTTCATATTTAATATTCACTTACATATCTATACATATGATTTTTTCAAAACAAAATGATCACCTAGAATACTATACTTAAGTATACTATTAGAATCCTTAAAAAATACCTTGTGAATCTCCCATGATGTGTTATACAGCTGAATGGCACCTCTCCGTCCGAGTGTTGATATCCCTCATGTCGGCACACAAAAGGACACTTATGGATAGAGGTTTGCCCATTTCCACTATACCTTGGCTCATCAGGAAATACATTGCCTATATGCCCAACTGATTACTTTGCCATTTTGTGATTTTGAGTTGCATACGCGACTATCTCTATTGACATGTCGCGCATCATGCGCGAGTCTCATGTTTATCAGGTCGTGCATACTTGTATGCGCGGGTTGCCTTTGTATAGAGTCGCGTATCATACGCAGGTTGTCTTACTACAGACCCGCGTATGCCTTCCTCAAAATTAATATTTAAAAACATGAGTTAATGGGAGATTTGTTTACTCATTTACCTTAATCCCATTAACTGCTATAACCTCCCTAACCTTCGAGAACTGCCTCATTTCCTTCAGATAAATAGAGGCTTTGGGGAGGGTGTTTAGGGGTAATACTTGGAGAGCAAAGTTATGCTGGTGGATTGTCTATAGAATCTTTGGAGCAGAGAAACTCAGAGTCCTTTGGTGACAGAGGAGTCCCTTGTTCATACATTGGGTTGTAACCTAAACTCCCTCTATTATTGTTAATAAAGCAGAGAACTTCTTCCATATTGTGTTTCATGTGTTGTGGATTAGTAAATGTTTACATTTCATTATAATATATGATTTTCCTAACCTGCATCTTTATATATGAATCATACTGTATTTGGAAGAATCTTTGTTAACAGGTGAAGGAGGAACTATCCTGGAGACTTTGGAAGAAGAACAAAGGAGGAAGAAGATAGCTTGGATCAACCTTCGTTTAATACAAGTAAGTCCTGCTACTTTCCTATTTCCTGTTTTGTACTTTCATAAGTCAAATTGTCTGCAAGTGTTAGAGTATGTTGGTAACCCCCAGACCTAGGTTATTAGGTGAATTATCCATTACAACAGAACTGGCGACTCCGCTGGGGAGCCAAGTCTGCTTTAGGTCTTTTTCTGTTGTCCTGACCAGTGATTGCTCGAAGTCTTGTTTGTGATCTTTTGTCCTGCTTTCTTACATACTTACAGCATTTGAAAGTCTTGGTTTTTCTCTGTTTTCTGAGAAATTTTTATACCCATGCGTGGGTTGTCTGTCTAGACAGTCGCATATGCTGAGTTGAATTCGTGGGTTGTCATATAGAACAGTCGCGTATCATTCGCGACCTGCTCTACTACACAGTCGCGTATACTCCTGAAAACTGTGATTTTTGTGTTGAAGTTTGCTTGTTCTTTGGCCTTCTATAAGTCCTATTTTCGGTTAAGACTTTCTTTAAGAGTGTTGTATAGTTGTCTGAGTATATCAGGTGATCACATATTAAGTGCTTTGTGAAGCCCTTGGGTTCTTTTTACTTGTTTTTATTTACTGTCTGCATCTTGAAACTTTCTGGCCTGTTTGGGTTGTTGGTGTGAGTGCCTGAGTCTAGATCAGTGATCAGGGTCTTAGACTCTGTCTGTCCAGTCTGATTTCTGTCAGTTATTGGTTTGCACCTGCTTGTTTAAAAGTCTGCAGTGATTTCTTGATCATTGTCTGCACCTAAGTTGAGGTCTTAGGCTGCTTTTCTTGCTGGTTTTTGGTCCTGTATGCCTGTTAGTTTCAGTTTGTGTCTTTTTTACAGTTTATAAGTGTCAGGTTTACTCAAGCATTGCATTTACCCATGCACAGTAGTTTTTTGAGCATTT
>LPNX010697432.1:0-25782 GCA_001517045.1 Pseudotsuga menziesii
AGCCACTTATTAGCTTCTTCAAATTTTTAAGGTCACACAGTTCATTAAATGCAAAAATTCACACATTAAATGACATCGGAATATTTTTAAAAAAATATCGCTTTGAAGCCAACATAATATTCTACAATTTGTTTTCTTACTGCAAGTCAAAATTCACATGGCATATATGCGTTTTGAGGGCTTCTATCTAGCACATGAGTAAAAAATCAGGTTTTCATCGCCAAATTTGGCCAAAAAGTGTTACCCATCTTCATGGAATCACCCATAAACGAGGGTTCAGGATCTGAACTACAGGGGTCCATATATGGTGAAGCAACCTCGACTTTACCCAATTTTGCACTAGTATCCTTTATAAGAGTAGGATCATTTATATGAGTAGTGTCAGGGACCGACGATGGAACGTCGTCTTCAATATGGACAATCGAAGGCTGAGCACCCTGTTGATTAACTATAGAAGAATGAATTGTAGGTACATTGTTCATGCTTCTAGTAACCCTTCTCGAATGAGCAAATACCAAATTTTTTGATTCAAAGCCTCCACTATCACAACATACTTGTGCTAGTTGGTCTGATTTATGCATAGACTCCTTGCTAGGTTTACAAGGATTATTTAACTCGGTGAGATTTTTACAATCAATAGCGTTAGTATCTTTGCTTTCGGTTAACTTGTCCTCTGTTTTTCTTGGAGTACTATGACATTTATCAGATGAGGGTCGGTTTAAAGCTGCTTCAGAGCAATAGGGAACTATATTACCAACATCATCATTAATGATACCGGCATTTATGGGTAGATTGGCTTCCTCAAGCCCTTTACCTTCTGATTCAGTCTCAGGAACATTACTGACCTCGGGCTTTACAGTAGCCTTTCGTTTCTTACAAGTCTTTGGGGAGGGGTTCGACCAATATTGAGTCGGCCCCAAGTGACATTTAGTTAAAAATTCATCCCATGATTTACCATTCCAAGATAGTTGATGCTGTATTATGATTTTGACTAAATCATAGTGAAATAAAATTCTATTAGGGTTATCGAAACTTTGAACCGCATGCGACATTTTTTTCAAACTTTGCCACAGATAAAATGGTAGATTAAGCCTACAGCCCTTTTAATGCTAACAGGAGTCTTAGGTGGTAATAGTGTAGGTGAGAAAAACATCCATCACAGGACACATACCTGACCAAAATCTCATAGAAGGCTCGCCATTCAGGCTTCAGGAACTTGACAGAAACCCCTATCTTCAGTTTTGCATTATCTGGTAGTGGCAGCAACAAAGATAGACACTTATTTTTATTAACCTTACCACCTTTGAACCAGCGTTTTCCAATTTGTGGGAGCTTTGTAGCCTCTGCGATTTTGGCTTCATTAATGATGAAATTAAAACCCCCAATCTATGCAACGTCTTCTTTTAAATTCAAAGCAAACAGTTTGGTCACCTCTGCGTTATGGCCATCAAAACACTTAAAGAACTGCCCCCACCCAACCTTTTCAAATAGCAGGGAAATCCTCTCATCTGCTTCTATAAGCTCTGAACCTGAGATTTCAAAACGATTCAACGGAGCTATAACTTCCTCGACACTATCCTGGTTTCGAAATGGAATGAATGGAGATGTGAAGAGGGTGGGGATAGGTATCCAAGTGCATGGCATGATGCAAAAAATTCACATGCTTCAAATCTGACAGATATGAGGTCTCTGGATTTGACCATTTTTAGTCGAACATAGCGATGATGAGTGTTATAGCCAACGCTCTGCTATGATACATGCATTACTAGCCACGACTAGCAGTAAAACTTAACCAATTCGACATATCAGGGATCATTTGATTGATGGATTGTAAGTCAAGACATTGATTACACACAGTGGTCATGATGAACCCGTACATTGTTATGAAATGAAAGGGTTATCAACATTAAATTCTGCTGATTCGATTCATCAATATATTCACAACTGTTAGTTAATCATGAGGTGTTAGCCAAATCTCCATTTGAACGCAGCGATCCAAGTAACAGGAGTTATTAATTCGACATATGGGTGATGTATCCTTGTAAACTCTGTCAAGAAATGTTGATCACAACTTACACGGATCTTCTGGTGGTAGGAGAAAGGTGTGATTGTTTTATAAGATTAAGGAGTTCCTGGAGGGAAAAACTCTAATGAAATTGACAAATCTTTGACAGAGAGGGAATCCAATGCTGGAAGATCTAATTAGGTATCATGAGAAATGTAAAGATAATATGCGGAGTCAAAGCGTTGGAAGGCCAGAATCAAGAGGTTCAGATTGGGAAATTCATGGAGATATTGAAGAGGATAATGTGTTCATCCCATTTCGATACAGTGTAGGTTAGAAATACATATGAATGCTACACAGAGACGTCTTATTTTATGTTGAATATTCAGAAACTTCAAAGCTCAATTTCCTTCTGCCACTTTGTTTCATTTGAACCATGTTTGATTTAAGCTTTGTTGTAACATGGATTTATATGGCGTAAGATTTAATGAGGCCTTCACGGATCTATCTAGGTCTACAATGTAAATTATGCATCTATTATTGGTTAGATAATCAATCATCAACATTTCTATAGCCTTTGTGACCTTTGACCACCCATTGAAAAATAAATATGTTATCAAATGAATGTTATCACATGCGTACTTTCTAAACAGTTTTTTATTTGGTTAAATTTCTAATGCAAGATGAGATATATGTAAGTGGGAGATGTCAATGGTCATCATGAGAGTCTAACTCTCTTCTATAATCATTTTTTTTTGTGCGCGTTTGCAAAACATATATAGTAAACTTTGGGTTAAGTAAAGTCTATAACCAGATGCTCATAAGTAAAGAGTTCTACCCCGTTACCTCCTAAGATTTAGAAAGGAAAGTGTGTATGACAAATCAATTTCCTAGGTGTGAACTCGTCTTGATAAGAGCCTAATAAGATAAGGTTAAATAGCGGTACCTCTTAAGCGCTTCATTCAGTTCATGGTGAGACCAGGCCTAGTTATTAAGGTGGGTAATTTGGAAACAAGGACTTCAGGTTTCTGCATTGAGTTTCAATGCAATAAGTATATTCTTTTTAAAAATGATAAACAACTATATGGATGGGATATATGTTTTGAATTAATTTTTTATGATGAATATGTGATATAACTCTATGGCTGGGATATATGTCTTGAAGTAGTTTTTGTATGATGATGAAGCAAGACAAGTATGATTCTAGATTGAAAGTTTGTGTTTATAAGTTATTTTAGATAAAACTTGAGAGAAACTTTTTTTACAAGTTTTTATTGTAATTATGCTATAATTTTTAATATAAAGATTGTTTCTTTCTTTATGAAAAAAAAAAGTCATCAATCAAGATTATAATTATATCTAGTTATTAATAGTGTTATAACAAACATAAGAAAGACTTGCATAATGAAGAGTACCTACTTTTTTTAATCATTTCAACTTACACAAGACAAAAGCATAATTATTAATTTACATTTATATGAGTCTTCAATTATTGATTTACATTTATATTGGACTTTTTTGAGAGGTGGACTAATTATTAATTTACATTTATATGGGTCTTCAATTATTGATTTACATTTATATGGTTCTTCATTCTTGTTTTTGTGAGGTGGGCTGAGGACTATAGATTTCCTTCTCTAATAAGAGAGGCACAAACCTTTTTTCATTTTTAAAAGCAATTCATAAGGTAGTAGTTTGCTTAATTTTTCAACATAAAATGCTTTATATCAATTTTAAGTTTATGAAATATGTATGATTATATTTACTATTTTAGATACCATTTAATCCTTAGATTAAAAAAACATGTTCTTCTTGATGGGAGTTGTTGTGTTTATTCATAGTACGGTGATGATACTTATCAAATGAATTTTTATTTTGTCATGGATTTGTGGTTGGTTAGTACCTTTGGTAACAATCTCGTTATTATCTACACAATTTTTAGTTTCTCACCTTGTTATTTATTGATATCAACATGTGGTGTATCTTTTTTGTATTTCAATTGAAACATGATTACCTCCTTCATCAAAACACAACATAGTTCTCAATTTTAAGGGTAATTTCAAAGGCATGGTGAGAATCCTGTATTGGTTTAATGTTATTAATTATTATTTCACTCATTCATTATATTCTTGAACTACGGAACCTACATTTGTACATTATGGACAACCCATTCCTCTAATTGTTTCAAGCAAACAATACACAATTGGAATTTTGTCACCTAGTAATATGCCCTAGAAATGAATCTCTTTCTTCTTTGTTTTGGACCCCCAAAAATGATGTTTAGGCCATGTAATGAGCCCCAAAAGTTTAAGACCCAAAATTTCCAAATTCAAGATTCGGTGTGACATGGCCTTCACTAATTTTAGCATTCTAGACATGTCTTTGCCTAGTAATACTTGGAAACTATCACTTGTTTTGAAATCATTTCTAGTTTTGAAACCATTTTTAAAATTTAACTAAGTTTAAACACATATATTGTGAAAGGATTGACATTTTTATTAATGTGTTTCCACATTGCTTGCATGCATTAACACAAAATGGGAAAACTAGCGAAATGAGAGATTGTCATGGCCTTCGAGGTGCAAGACCCCAAATACATGATCACCTTTTCTGCTTGAAGTCCACGGAAAGTATCTTGTTTAAATATTATATGATATATTTGAAAAAGTCTTTGATGCCCTTGATATGATGAGTATATGATGGAGACCTCCTCATTGTTGATGTTAAGTATGTGGATGTGAAGACCATTGAATCCCTCATCCATTATAGAAAATTTCAACTCAAAATGGGCCTCCTAAGGAAAATTAATAAAATAATAGTTAAAATAATAAAATAATATTTATTAATTTTGGAGGAAGAAAAGAAAAAACTACTTTTTTGTTCATATTTTCGACATCTCTCCCTGTGTTTTTACTCAAATTTAGATCGGGAGAGCTCATTGGATGTGGAATTAAAACAAGAAATACCTGAAAAACATGATGATGACATCATCATCATGTTTTTCAGGTATTTCTTGTTTTTGGGGTAGTGGGACCCATAAAAAGTATGCCGAGTGGGTCTCGTTGGATGCAAAATTTAATTCCACATCCAATGAGCTCTCCCGATCAAGATTTGAGTAAAAACACAGGGAGATATGTCGAAAATACAAACAAAAAAAGTAGTTTTTTTATGATACCTATCCCCAAATTTATATTAAAAATATGTTTAAGAGGTGCTCCCTTTTTGAATTTTAAAGCATTTTGATTGGCTAATACATGATGAAATGGAATTTGTATTATTTTTGGAAGGCCAATTTTAAATTGAAATTTCATCTAATGCCTTTGATGATGTCCATTAAATCCTTTGACCTTGGAACTTATGCATAAGGTAACATGGTCTTTGGCACCTTTATGTGTGGAGTCTTGATGTCCTATGCAAATTGAAGAATGTAAGGATATTAGACCAAGAATTTTCAAATAAACCCATCATAGGGAGATATTCATCATCAAGCAATTTCTGTTTATATGTGGAGCATATTCTAACTCCATATGGTTGAAGAGATATGAATTTTTTAAGTTGGTACACCCCACCTTTTTGGGTGAGCTGACCAAACAAAAAGGAATTTAATTATTTGTAAATTTAAATTACATGTCAGCCCAGTTTGATGTACTAACTTTCCTCCATAACATATATAAATAGAATATCAAACATTTCATTTGTTCATCATCAATTCTCTTAGTATTTTTGCAACTCTTGGGGAAAAATGTGAAACTTTGTGGAGGATAAAGTTTTGGGTATCTTCACTAAAATTGACATAAATTTCTCATACGGAATCAGAATTACAAAATTCTTGGCTCGCTGAAAATATTTTTAAGAGGGATATGTGGTGACATAATCTAGAGATTATTTTGTTTTGTCTATTGTTTCTTCATCTTGTGATATTCGAAAAGATATGGTTGATTATTTTGGGTTTCTCTTGTGATGACACATGTCTCTCATCGACCGCGTTCATTTTTTTATCTTAGTATGCGAGCCTCTCTCTCTCTCCATATATATATTTGAATTCATTATGCAGGCTATGATGATGATGTTGCATACCTTTATGCTATGATGTTATACACTTTATGATGATAATGCATATGCTAATGATGTATACTCTATGATGTTGTTGCACTCCTATACAATATGATGTACATGCATACCATAGTGTGATGACACTCTCCTATGCACTATGATGTATACTTGATGATGATGATGCATAAATGGTGCACACTGAGACAATGATGATGTGTATTTGATTATGAGGATGCATACCCTATGACGATGATGTAGAAATTCAGGCCTGCAGTAGATTAATTTCACTCACAGCAATTAACAATTGATCATGCAAATTATCAACAATGGAGACTGAATATGGAGCTGTAACACAAAATTATATTAACTGAGTGTACAATAGCCAACCCTGTAATAACATAGGCTGCTGAATATATAGAATACATGAGCAAATCGAATGCATAAGGAAGCATCCCAAATCTATCAAGGACCCCACGAATTAGCAAGGGCACATGGGCAAGCTAAAGAGTGGTCAAATGGCAGCTCATACATGCTTTTGCATGGAGGAAAGAGTGGAGGATGAAAAGGGAATAAAACAGGTTCACCTCACCTAGTCTAGCTTTCCTTATGTGCTTTAAAAACTGGAAAAGCAGTCAACAAAGCAGAAAAAAGCAGAAGGGTGCCTAGGAGGCTAGGAATAAATTAGATTTGATTCCCAGGACTTTCCAAAGTGCTCCATGAGTCAATAATGGCAAGTTTGACCTCTATGGATAGGAAATTGACAACTTGCACATGGTGGGACTCATGGACTAGGAAAATAAGACAAAATAAATGAAATAATGTCTAAGTGGGTAAATACTATGGGTTGATTATTCTAACAGATGATGCATACCCTATGACAATGATGCATACCCTATGATGATGATGCATGTCTTATGTTTAGTGAAAGAAGAGAAGAATCCCTTGTTCAGTAATTGTGTATGGTGAGGTGTACAATGATGTGTACATGAGCATATTGACCAGCTTGATCAGCAGTATTAATGAGCAGAAAAGAATAACCAACACTGATGAGAAAAGTTGACATGCATAGATTGAAGAGTAGATTGACCAGAGATTGATGAGCAATGTTGACCAGCAAATTCATGAGCAAATATTGATGTGCATGAGTAGAGATGGTTGAACAATAGATTGATGAATATCAGTGATTGGAATCAAACTTGCAAGTAATGACTTGCACTTGAGGATTGGACTCCTCAAACCATTTTTAGTTGGATTTAAGAAAACCAAGCTGGGTCATGTTTCAGAGTTGGCGGTCATTTTATTAGTTGGTGTCGATTGTAATCAAGAAGATTTTTGTCTTCCATGTACAATAAATAAAGATCAAATTACAAATATTCTCGTGTCTCTTTGATGCGAAGAATATGCTTATGACTCTTAGTTATTTAACTAATGCATTTTATTATCTTATGGATGACATAATGAGTGATATATTCTGGTTGACTAAAAGAAGGTAAAAAGTTTATAAATTTCTCACACACTGATTCACCCCCTCTTAGTGTGGCCATTGTGTCCAACAATTGGTATCAGAGGTGGCCTATGTCACAAGCCTAGAAATATTGAAGGAGATCTGTGAAGACACAACGGAAACAAAAGCAACGTCATCAAGAAACGATGTACGTGTACTTGATGTTACAGACTATTTCCATTGGAGGAGAAAAATGAAGGCATATATGAAGAAGTTTTGTGTTTGGGAGATTGTGATCAATCCACCTGATCCTTCAAACAAGAAGGGAAAACTAGCTCCACAGAAGGAAGCAAAGAAGGAGAATACTACAACCTTGAAGTTCCTCATGGATGGACTTCCCAGTTCAGTGAAAGAAATTTTATGGGAGTACACTTCAGCCAAAGACCTATGGTTCAATTTGGAAAGCAAGTATTAGAAGGTAAGATAAAAAACATAGAAGACAAATCCAGAATCAGAAGACAAGCACTCGGAAGACGACAAGCAAGAAGAAGACTCGAGTAAAGGTATGGACTGTTGTGATTGTAATGATAAATTGTGTGGTGAAATTGAGAAGGTTCTTGCAGATGATGATGAAGGGATATCAAAGGTTGCACATGAGAAACATATCACATTTATGAATATTGATCTCAGAACCAATTGGTTTCTGAACACGATAAATATGAATGAGAGTGACTTGACGAGGTTCAAAACAAAAATCTTGGACTCCTTGAATGAATATGAGAAGAAGACCATGACAATGAAATTGTTGCTTGTGAATCTAAAAAAACAAGGACAATGAGTTTCGGGATCAAATGAAAAGAAAGCATGTTGAAGTTGAACTACTAAAGACTAAATTGATTAGTCAAAAGGAAGAACCAGAAGAGCTTGCTGAAGAGATTGAATAAATCAGAGAGGTCAATCATGATCTGAAGACTCAACTCGAGGAAACCAAGAGGATAGAAGAAATCGTGAAAATTCATCTAGAAGAAAAGGAGGAGAAAATCTAGAAATTGGAAATGGAGGTAGTTGGTCTCAAGAAGAAAGGTAAAAAGAATGAATCTTTTGTCAAGTTAAAGGATAGTGCAGTTGTCCTAGATAAGATCTTGGATTTCCATAGATCTCCACTCGACAAGATCGGTATTGGTTACAAGAAGGATATATAAAAATATGAAGATGACACTTGGTCTCCTAAGAATCCAGAAGCAGGTCCATCAACGTCCAAAGCTGCTCCCCATGCACCTACACATGACAAAATGGACTTTGGGAGTTCAAATATGAAACAAGGAGTTTGTTCTATTCCTCAAAGCAAGCTCAAAAAATAAACAACTCCAAGACCCAGGTATGAATGTGGCTTCAATGGTTATTGTTATTTTTGTTCTAACTTTGGTTATAAAGTTGTGGATTGTAGACTCTACTGAAGAAGAAGTGGTGGAAGAACTAAAATATCAGTTATATGTTGGACATATAATCAATTTGAACATGTTGCTTCCACATGTCATACATTGAGATGTTGCACCTCTAGTGGGTTTGGTCACAAATCCCAAGGACGTGCAAGTCAAAGAAGTCAACATAGGAAGATTCCTTCCTACACACTAGCAAGAAGAACTAGTGAACCTTAGAAGAAGACCAATGAAGGAATATTTAAAGATCATAAGATAAAGGCCTACAGTCAGGGACACTCTCAGGCATGGAGACATGAATTTGATCAAAGAAGTGTTGGAAGTTCCAACAACTGAGTCATATGCTAGGCATGTAACCACCTTGGTATAATTACTGCATACTATCATACAATGTAGTGTTATAGTTACATTGGACTCGGGAACAAAGCTCAATATTGTTGTAGTACACAAAAGAAACCCTTGAGAAGTTTCCTATATAGATCATCAAGGAAAACCGGTACAAATGAATGAATAAATGTTGAAAGGACAGATGCCAAGAAGCAAGTATGGATGGAGAAAACCAAACAGTTGTAGATAGGAGAGGTTGATCATACAAAGGAGGATGGCTTCCATATTGAAAGCCAATTGTAAGGTCTCTCACAGACCTTAGCACACCTTTAGATCATAAGGCTGGAGGATGAAATCAAAGGAGAAAGGATGGTTACTCCATGTATAGAGACAGGTCTTAGGATTCTGCATATTGACAGGGGGATCAATGATGAGTGAACAATTAATCAGTAATTTTAGATGCAGATATGTTCACACCCTTTTTCATTGATTCCAAATGGGGAGAGATGAAGAAAAAGTGAGATATGAAGATAAAAAGGGAGCATGATCACAATGGGAGCATGATTTGTTGTCATCAATGACAAAGGGGGATATTTTTTATTAAAATGTCATTGATACCAACGTGGACTTGCAGTGTCCCCACAAGTTGTCATTGATGCCATCAAGTCTCACTTGTAGTGCCTTGGACCCCTTATAGATTGGTTTTGTTCCTTGAAGCACTGTGTACCCAGTTGACAAGGTCCTTGTGCCCACAAGGCTGAATATTGTAACCACCTTGATGAAGATGCTGAAGACCCTGCTGATGGTGGTGAATACCTTGGAGATGGTACTGAAGTCTTTGTAGATGATGGTGAATCCCTATATGGGTTGGGGAAGCATTAATGACCCATTTTGTGGTCATTCATGCTCTGATGGTGCCATGGTACCCCAAGAGAAGTTATAGAAACCCCATAGGTGATGTCATGATGGATATTAATCCTTGGAGGTATCCTCGTGTGGTTGAGGTGGTTGAAGAATCCTATGAAGCCCCTTTCTTGATGAAGAATCCCTTGGACCCACATTTTATGGCTTAATGGTCATTAAAGGTGATGATGTGGTTAGTAATGAATTGATGAAGACTTGGAACCCTTGATGAAGATATTGATACCCCTGTATCCCTTTTTGGGGTCATGGAATCCTTGGCGATGATCATTATGCATGAGAAGGTTTCAAACCCACATAAATTTTGGCATGATGACCCTTGGACACTATATGATCATTGATGGTGCATTTGGAAATGAGTTGGGTCTTGCAATCCATACATATGGTGGTTTGTAATCCCATGATTGTTGGATCCTTTGATGTGATGGAATATATGGTCATGATGACCTCGTCACTTGGGGATAGATTCCTATGTGATGGGCTTGAAATCCGTGGAAAGTATCTTGCTTAAATATTATATCATATCTTGAAAAAAGTCCTTGGTACCCACCATATGATGAGTATATGATGGAGACCTCCTCCTTTTTGATGTTAAGTATTCGGATGTGAAGACCAATGCATCCCTCGTGCCTTTGATAATTCCCATTAAATACTTAGACCTTGGAACTTATGCATAAGGTAACATGGTATTTGGCACCTTTTTGTGTGGAGTATTGATGTCATGTACAAATTGAAGAATGTAATGATATTAGACCAAGAATTTGCAAATAAACCCATCATAGGGAGATATTCATCGTCAATCCATTTCTATTGATTTGTGTAGAATCTTCTAACTTCTTACGGTTGAAGAGATGTGAATTTTTGAAGTTGGTGCACCCCACCTTTTTGGGTCAGCCAGCCAAACAAAAGAGAATTTAATTATTTGTAAATTTGAATTACATGTTGGCCCAGTTCGAGGTACTAGCTTTCCTCCACAACCTATATAAATAGAATATCGAATATTTCATATGTTCATCATCAATTCTCTCAGTATTTTTGCAACTCTTGGAGAAAAGTGTGAAACTTTGTGAAGGAGAAATTTTTGAGCATCTTCACTAAAATTGACATAACTTTCTCATACGAAATCGGAATTACAAAATTCTTGGTACATTGGAAATATTGTTACAAGAGTTGTGGTGACATGATATAGAGATTATTTTATTTTTTCTACTATTTCTTTTTCTTGTGATATTCTAAAATCTATGGTTCACGCTTTTCAGTTTCTCTTGTGATGGCACATGTCTCGCATGGATAGAGTTCATCTTTGATATTAGTATGTGAGCCTCTATATTGGTATATATATTTGAAGTCATTATGGAGGCTATGATGATGATGTTGCATACCTTTATGCTATGATATTATACACTTATGATGATAATGCATGTGATAATGTTGTACACTCTATGATGTTGATGCACTCTTATACAATATGATGTACATGCATACCATAGTGTGATGATGATCACCTGTGTACTATGATGTATATTTGATGATGATGATGTATAAACGGTGCACATCGAGATGATGATGATGATGTATATTTGATTATGAGGATGCATACCCTATGACAATGATGCATACATATGCTGATGATGCATGCCTTATGTTCAATGAAAGCAGAGAAGACTTACTTGTTCAGTAATTTTGCATGATGAGGTGTATAATGAGGTGTACATGAGCATATTGACTAGCTTGACCAGCACTATTACTGAGTAGAAAAGAATGACCAGCAGTGATGAGCAAAGTTGATGTGCATAGATTGATGAGCAGATTGACCAGATATGGATGAGGAGTGTTAACTAGCAAATTGATGAGAAAATATCAATGTGCACGAGCAGAGATGGTTGAGAATCATATTGATGGTAATTAGGGATTGAAATCAAGCTTTCAAGTAGTGGCTTGCACTTGAGTATTGGACTCCTCAACCATTCTTAGTTGGAGCTAAGAAAACCAAGATGGGTCCTGTTTCAGAGTTGTTGCTCTTTTTATCAATTGGTGTTGATTGTAATTGAGAATATTGTTGTATTCCATGTATAATAAATAAAGATCAAATTACAAATATTCTTGTGTCTCTTTCATCTGATGAATGTGCTTATGACTTTTAGTTGATTTAACTAATGCATTTGATTATCTTATTGATGACATAATGAATGATATATTATGGTTGACTAAAAGAAGGTAAAAAGTTTATAAATTTCTCACACACTAATTCAACCCCCTCTCAGTGTGGCCATTGTATCAAACAATTGGTATCAGTGGTGGCCTACGTCACAAGCCTAGAAATATTGAAGGAGATCTATGAAGACACAATGGAAACAAAAGCAACATAATCAAGAAATGATGTACGTGTACTTGATGTTACAGACTATTTCCATTGGAGGAGAAAAATGAAGGCATATATGAAGAAGTTTTGCGTTTGGGAGATTGCGATCAATCCAACTGCTCCTTCAAACAAGAAGGGAAAACCAGCTCCACAGAAGGAAGCAAAGAAGGATAATACTACAATCTTGAAGTTCCTCATGGATGGACTTTCGAGTTTAGTGAAAGAAAGTGTACGGGAGTACACTTCAGCAAAATACCTATTGTTTAAGTTGGAAAGCGAGTATCAGAAGGAAAGATCAGAACCCAAAAATATATATCAGTAATCAGAAGACAAACACTTGGAAGAGGTCATTAAAGAAGAAGACAAGCAAGAAGAGGACTCGAGTAAAGGTATGGACTCTTGTGATCGTAATGATAGATTGTGTGATGAAATCGAGAAGGTTCTTGCATATGATGATGAAGGGCTATAAAAGGATGAATATGAGATACATATCACATTGTTTAATATTGATCTTAGAGCCAATTGGTTTTTGGACATAGTAAATTTGAACCAGAGTGACTTTACAAAGTTCAAAAATAGATTCTTGGACTGCTTGAATGAATATCAGCAGAATACCATGACAATGAAAGTGTTGCTTGTGAAGCGAAAAAACAAGGACAAATAGTTACGAGGTCAAATGAAAAACAAGGATGTTGAAGTTGAACAATTAAAGAATGAATTGATTAGTCAAAAGGAAGAACTAGAAGAGCCTGATGAAGAGCTTGAAGAAACTAGAGAGGTCAATCATGATTTGAAGACTCAGCTGGAGGAAGCCAACATGATAGAAGAAATCCTGAATATTCAACTGGAAGTAAAGGAGGAGACAATCCAGAAGCTAGAAATGGAGGTATTTGGTATCAAGAATAAAGGTAAGAAGAATGAAGCTTTTTTCAAGTTCAAATATAGTTCAGTTTTCCTAGATAAGATAATGGATTTCCAGAGATCATCACTTCACAAGACTGATCTTGGTTACAAGAAAGAAAAAATCTGAAGATGACACTTAGTCTCCTAAGACTCCAGAAGTAGGTTCATCAACATCCAAAGCTGCTCCCCAT
Source organism: Pseudotsuga menziesii (assembly GCA_001517045.1). Taxonomy (NCBI): domain Eukaryota; kingdom Viridiplantae; phylum Streptophyta; class Pinopsida; order Pinales; family Pinaceae; genus Pseudotsuga; species Pseudotsuga menziesii. The sequence goes on from LPNX010697432.1 coordinate 13,646, forward strand.
GAAGTTGCACATGACAACAAGGAATTTGGAAGTTCAAAGATGAAACAAGGAGTTTGGTATATTCCTCAAAGCAAGCTCAAAAAAGAAACAACTCCAAGACCCAGGTATGAATGTGGCTTCAATGGTTATTGTTATTTTTGTTCGAACTTTGGCCATAAAGCTATGGACTGTAGAATATATGGAAGAAGAAGTGGTGGAAGACCCAATGAAATAGTTAGATGCTCGATATGTAATAAAGTTGGACATGTTGCTACCACATGCCATACATTGAGCTGCTACACCTGCAGTGGGTTTGGTCACAAATCCCAAGAATGCGCAAGTCAAAGAAGTCAATAGAGGAAGATTCCTTCCTGCACACCAACAAGAAGAATTAGTGAACCTTGGAAGAACACCAATGCAGTAGGATTTTAATATCAGAAGACAAAGGCCTATAGTCACGGACACTCTCAGGCATGGAGACATGAACTTGATCAAAGAAGTGTTGTAATTTCCAACAACTCAATCAGGTGTTGGACATGTAACTACGTTGGTCACATTGTTGCATATTTTCATACGATGAGGTGTTATAGTTGCATTGGACTTGGGAACAAAGATCAAGATTGTTGGAGTACATAGAAGCAACCCTTGAGATGTTTCCTATACAACTAGTCAAGGAAAATGATTACAGATGAAGGAATAAATTATGAAAGGACAGATGCCAAGAAGCAAGTATGGATTAAGAATACCCAGCGGTTGCAAATAGAAGAGGTTGAACAGATCAGGGAGGATGGTTTCCACATGGAAAGCCAAGTTTAAGGTCTCTCAAATGCCTTAGCACACCTTGAGCTCATAAGGATTGAGGATGAACTCAAAGGAGAAAATATGGTTACTCTGGGTATATAGACAAGTCCTAGGATCATGCATATTGACAGGGGGAGAAATGAACAGTGTGCAAGTAATCAGTAATTTTAGATGCAGATATGTGGAAAACCTTTTCCATTGATGTCAAAGGGGGAGAGATGAAGACAAAGGGAGAGATCAAGAAAAAATGGGAGCATTCTGACAGTGGTATCATGAGTTATTGTCATCAATGACAGAGGGAGATATTTTTGATGAAATTTTTATTGATGCCAACATGGAATTGTAGTGGCCCCATGATTTTTCATTGATGCCACCAAGTCTCACTTGTAGTGGCTTGGACCCCTTATAGAGTGGGTTTGTGCCTTGAAGCACCTTGTACCCAGTTGACAAGGTCCATGTACCCATAAGGTCGGATCATGTAGCCACCACCTTGTTGAAGATGCTGAAGACCATGTTGATGGTGCCGAAGACATTGGATATGGTGTTAAAGTATTTGTGGATGGCGGTGAATCCCTCTATGGGTTGGAGAAGCATTAATGTCCCATTATGTAATCATTCATGCTCTGATAGTGTCATGGTACCCCACGAGAAGTTCTAGAACCCCACATGTGATTTCATGATGGATATTGACCCTTGGAGGTCTCCTGGTGTGGTTGAGGTGGTTGAAGAAGCCTATGAAACCCCTCACTTGATGAAGAATCCCTAAAGAATCCCTTGGATCCACATTTGACATATTAGTGGTTCTTAAAGGTGATGATGTTGTCATCAATTACTTGATGAAGACTTGGAACCCTTGTGAATATATTGATGTCTATGTAACCCTTGTTGGGGTCATGGAACCCTTGGAGATGGTAATTATGCTTGAGAAGGTTTGGCACCCACATAAATGGTGGCATGATGGCCCTTGGACACTATATGATAATTGATGGTGCATTAGAAATTATTTGGGTCTCGAAATTCATAAATATGATGGTTTGTAAGCCCATGATTGTTGGATCCTTTGATTTGATGGAATATTTGGTCATGATTCCCTCATCACTTAACAATGGAGTCATATTTGATGGTCTTAAAGTCCATGGAAATTATCTTGTTTAAATATTATATGATATCTTTGAAAAGGTCCTTGATACCTTTAATATTAGGAGTATATGGTGGAGACCTCCTCCTTATTGATGTTAAGTATGTGGATGTGAAGACCATTGAATCCCTCATGCCTTTAATGATTCCCATTAAATCCTTTGACCTTGGAACTGATGCATAAGGTCACATGGTCTTTGGCACCATTATGTGTGGAGTCTTGATGTCCTGTACATATTCAAGAATGTAAGGGCATTAGCCCATGAATTTGCAAATAAACCAATCATATGGATATATTCCTCGCCAAGCCATTTTCATTGATATTTGGAGCATATTCTACCTCCTTAAGGTTGAAGAGATATGAATTTTTGAAGTTGATCCATCCAACCTTTTTGGGTTAGCCAACCAAAAAAAAGAGAATTTAATTATTTGTAAATTTGAATTGCATGTCAGCTCAGTTTGAGGTACTAAATTTCCTCCACAATTTATATAAATAGAATATCAAACATTTCATTTGTTCATCACCAATTCTCTCAGTATTTTTGCAACTCTTGGGAAAAAGTGTGAAACTTTGTGCAGGAGAAATTTTTGGTCATCTTCATTGTAATTGGCATAACTTTCTCACACATAATCAAAATTACAAAATTCTTGGCTCGTTGGAAATATTGTTACAATGGCCATGTGGTGACATGATATAGAGATTATTTTAGTTTTTCTACGATTTTTTCATCTTGTGATATTCAAAAAGGTATGTTTCATGCTTTTGGGTTTCTCTTATGATGACACATGTCTCTCATGGATAGAGTTCATCTTTGATCTTATTATGTGAGCCTCTATATTGGTATATATATTTGAATTCATTATGGGGGTTATGATGATGATATTGCATACATTTATGATATGATATTATACACTTTATGATGATAGTGCATGTGATAATGATGTACACTCTATTATGTTTATGCACTCCTATACAATATGATGTACATGTATACCATAGTGTGATGATGCTCTCCTATCCACTATGATGTATACTTGATGATGATAGTGTAGTAACGGTACACACTGAGATGATGATGATGTATATTTGATGATGAGGATTCATACCCTTTGACGATGATGCATACACTATGAAGATAATGCATACCTATGATGATGATGCATGACGATGCATGCCTCATGTTCAGTGAAAACAGAGCATAATTACTTGTTCAGTAATTGTGTATAATGAGGTGTAGAATGATGTGTACACGAGCAGATTCACCATCTTGATTAATGAGGATAAAATAATGAACAACAGTGATGAGCAAAGTTTATGTGCATAGATTGATGAGCAAATTGATGAGATATTGATGAGCAGTGTTGACCGAAAGATTGATTAGCGGAGATTGATGTGCATGCATGCTTGATTTGTCCTTGCATGATTGATGCTCCATATACTCCAACACATACCAACCTTTTTGCAATCATTAAATCATCCTTACCACCAATTTCCCTCAAAGTCTTAATAACAAGTTCATAAATATTTGTAGTTGTAGAACTTTTCTTCATGTTTTGAATGCCAAGTAGATATGAATGCCTAATATGACCATTAACCATATAAATACTCATGCATACCCATGAATTATTATCAATAGTTGTAACTTCATCCAAATATAGTGAAAAAAATATGGCATTTGCAATCTTCTCTTTCAAATCATCCTTTTCTATTTGATCTAGATATTTTTCCCATTCCCAACCACTCGTTATAGACCAGTGAGAAGATGGAAAATTTGATACATCAAGAAAAGATACATAGTTATTATACTCTGGATAATCTGTCATGGGGTGACCTATAGATAAGATGTGAAATACAGTGCTTAATTGTGTCGTCTTGGATAGTAAATTTCTTTCCATGTTTTTTCCAAATAGAGATGTGATAGTCCCTCCACTTGCATCAAGTTTACTCCTACTTATTAAGTATTTATTATATTCTTCTTGATATTTGACATGTCGAAATTCCTCAGAATATTTCCATTTGGTAATAGACTTCTCCTCACCATTTTCAATTTGCTTGAAATAAACCTTTCCCGCATGCTTCTCTATTGTATATAAGTTCATTTGAAATTTTATTGTCTTACTAAGTTTCCAACAACATACAATGCATTTAACTTCTTGTGTAGCTTCATTCTCATTTATTGAATTTATTGGTTCAATAAAAGGAAATATTGAGGCCCATTCCGATTGGAATTTTCTCCCTGCGTCCCATTAGCCTTTCTTCCTTTTCGTGATTGTGAATGATTTGTGTTTCCTCCCAAGGAAAAACCTTCAACATTATCATTTTCAATTTCTGGTTGAATTGCATTTATCTCACTTAGTTCACTAGAGGAACCTGTTTTATCATTTGTTATATGGTTATTAGATGCATTCTTAGAAGTGTTGACATCTCTCTCATTGATGGGTTGCTCAAAAGAGTTTGAATCATGAAGAGAATCGAGATTCTTAGAGCGAGGCTTCTGAAAGTATGAAAATACATCTCTTTGTTTTGATTTTTTCTTTCCACGGTCGTTGTTTGACATCTCGTTGAATATTTCACAATTGAAATATCAAATAAATCTAGAAACCTAAATTGAACCCTACATGAGAAAATAGAAATAAAATCATACAATTTGTAAGATATCCATGATGACATGAATTCTATAGGTTAGAAAATTTAAACCTAGTAAACTAAACCCATCCACGAAGAAATTCAAAATTAGGCTCCATTGTAACATATGGAGGAAGGTTTTGCAACCTTCTCGACCTATGAAGAATTTGATCCTCCACATCTATAAATTTGACTCACACACCTAAAGGCCAACTAAGCACATACAAACCAAACAACACACACTAAAAATATCCTAAGTAACAAAGACACATTAGATAAAATATACACCTTCCAATGGAAATCCTGGGATGATTAGGGCCCAGGTCCAACCAGTGAAGATCCAAGGATGGTTACTTGGCATCTCGTGAATATTTCTCTGGGTGCAAGCGCTGGAATCACCCAAATGCCCTCCAAAATTTCCAATCAAGGTTACCTTCCAAGTCTGCCCTAGGTGTACTAGAAATATCCTTCCAATACCACCTATGTATGATCCTAGTGTCTGGAGACTAAGGCTACCAAATCTACACCAAGAGTCCGACGAAACAGTCGCTGGCCTGATCGATGTGCATGGGTAGAGTAGCTAAGCCCGAAACCCTATCAATATCGGCACCTCATAGGTCCCAAGAAGTGGTATTGATAATATCCCCAAACACACACCAATCCTGATAAACGACCGAACAAGGAAGTGGAGGGGTATCTCCTCAATCGAGCTCTCACGCGGCCTTATGCTTAACTCCTGTGTGAGAGGAGCTTTCTGGATTATCTCTTGTAGAAGTGGATTTACCTAAAGATAGGACACTACATTTGAAATCAAAGTTTTTTTGGACAGTTTAAATCTCCTAGTCCAAAAACCAAGCCTAAGCTAGTTGATGCTCGAACCTATAAAAATAAAATTACTAATAGATTTTAAAGTAAACATTCTTTTAATGGTTGTATTACTCAAGGCAGCGAAATGAGACTGGATGGTGTTATAGACTCAACAAAGTGAAAACAGATGATGTATAAAAATTTCAAAGTGAATGCAACTAACAATGCAATGTTTTTCTTTTTATTTGTAAATGAAAACTAATGAAACATTTTTTAACATTTTGAGAAACTACAAAACTTTTTTTTATTTTTCTAAAAAATTGTGAGAAAAACAACTAATGCAAAATAAAAAATGTCTTTTGTCTTTCCATACACTAATGAAGTGATAAATTGATAATTACATCCTAAGCTAGGAAAGTGACATTTAGATAATGGAACATAATCCCTTAAATATCTCAATCTTGTTTGTTTACTGAAATGTTTGAAGGAGATTGATCTGGTTGTTGTGAATTGATCTATTCCACATAGAACTCCACCACAAATCTAGAATGCTTTGAAAAATATTATACCATTATCTCATTAAATAAATCAAAGGAATAAGAAAAATAAGCAAACATTACTAATCAAATTTCAAGATATTCATTCAACAAATGTGCATTAGCATTTATGAAGGAATATTATAATGTTTATTATAATTTATGCGACTTAGAATTTTATTCATCCCTAATATACTATGGGAATATGTTCATGCTAGTGTGGAATGTGGTCAAAGCAAACAACAAAAGTGGAATTCATTTTATAACAAGATGGAATTTTATTCCTCCCTAATATACTACAGGAATATGTTCATGCTAGTGTGGAATGTGGTCAAAGCAGACAATATAAGTGGAATTCATTTTTCAAGTCACTAGGTCATGTTTACCAAGTTTTGTTGATTTGTCTTTTTATATATATTTTTTTCAAGTCACCGTCATTTTTACCAATGTTTGTTGATTTGTTTCAGGATGACTTCTGTTCTAGGAGTGGTCTAGCAGCAAAAAGAAGTGTTCTAGAATGACTTATGTTCCAGAACTTATTTATGTCTAAATATTCACAAGTGAAGTTCTTTTACTTTTCTTCATAAAATTATAATAGTTGTTCTATTCTTCCTCTAAAATTTTAAGTGATTATGGAGTTGGAGGTGAGCCTAAAGATTTAGACTACTTCCCAAAGGTTGACAAAAATTTTCAAGAGTTGTCCATAAGTCAAATACGTTGTTCCCAGCACCAAAAAAGGTGAAGGAAGTAAACAGGGTATTATCACACCCCTAAAGCATGAGGAAGTTTAAAAGGACAGTGAAGTTGCTTTATAAGCAATGCAATATGTAACACCTAAAGTACCTACCCCTTAGACGATTGAATAGAAACCCAAAAATATATTCATGTAATTGAAGGACAACAGAATGTTGCATTAATCTAAATTTAGGCATTGGCATAAAACTACAATTTGCAAGCAATGACTAGTAAAACACTCCAAAACAAAACAGTTAGAAACAAAGATGCCAGCTAGAAGTTTAGCTTATACTATTCAGCTCAGTGGGATTTGTATTTCAAAGGGACATAAATTCAAGCTATTGGAATGCAATAGTAAGCATCTCGGTAAGCAGAGGAAGATATCCATTCTATTGAAGGATAGACAAAGGGTGATTATTTTGAATTTAGGCTTTGGAAGAAAATACGACTTGCAAATAATGAATACCAAAATATTCTAATACAAAATAGTTACAGACAGACACCAAATAGAATTTTCCATTATGTTTGTTCAACTAGAAATTACCATCATACTCAGATAATGGTGATTTATTGACCCAAGACAATAAACTCATACAAAATTTGTATTTTTTCACTATTTCACATTGACAGACAAAAGAAATTCAAGACAAGATCAAACAACTACCTTCAAGAACTACTGGCAATTGAAAATCTAAACAAACTACAGAAATTGATGATAAGATGAGATAAGATAATTTTATTAATGTCTAACAAATGACCATTAAAAGTGGGTCAATGGGACTAAAAGAGTATGTGAGTACATGGTGGGAGTGTAAAAGTAACTCCTATATCGACACTATCAAAATCCAAGAGAAAACATTGTTCATATTCAACACATTTTGTTTGTTTCCTAAATATATTTTATTTTCCCATTGGGTATTGGAAGTAGGCCACCTACTCATCCCACAGTGCAAGTTGTGTGAAAAGGTTCACATCTTTAAGATATCCATTCTGGTCTTATTAATTATTCTTCTATCTATGAAAGTGACATGGATTTCGATTGATATTGTTAACCCAAAAATCCACCACATAGCTCTCAATGGCCTACACCACCCAAAGACACCACCTCACAACACTCATTTCACTCCATAAGACCTTCCATTTGACCCCCACACCTCCAAAAGATCCCAAGGATGAAGAAAAGGGATAAAAAAACCCCAAAAAAGAGCCCAAAATAGACCCCCAGGAGATAAAGCCCTCAAAAAGGGGCTAAAACCTTGAAAGGGGCTAAAGTTAGGGCGAAAGGGGATAAAGGCCCAAAAAAGGGGCTAAAGCCTTGACCAAGGGCTTAAAACCCTAAAACCCCTTGGAAAAACTATAAAATGAGGGTGGGGGGTCACCCTCAAGACACTCCTCATTTGCATATTGTTATGCTTCCCGTGGATGCTTTGAGACCTCTTGCTCTCAAACCACCCACTCTCCCTCTCCTCCATTTCCATTTCTCCAAGCCATTGCTTCCCAACCAAGAGAGAGAGGTGCTCCCATGAACTAGGGCATGGTGGCCCATTTCCACCTAAGTGAGGTATAGATTCTTTTCATGCACGTTTATTTACTTGTTTTGTTTCCTAACCAATATTTCTAGTTGCAGGTTTGCTATTAACATCATTTGTAGGTTGTGTTCATAGTAGTATAGGTTATTTTGCAGGTTTTGGAGCCGGAACCCTAACCCACTTTGTGTAGAGGGGTTCAATAGGGATGCATATCCATATTTATTTCTATTACTTGCTCTTAGATTTAGTTTGCAGTAGCTACCATTTACTTGCCATAGCTTAGATTAGCTTAGTTTCAATTCACAACTCTGTTTTACCATTTTACATTCAGTTTTTTACTGTTTTCTAAGGGTAGAAACCTACCCTTGTGCCCTATAGGCACAAGGGAGCCATTTTTACCCCTGTAGTGAGGAGAAATTCTCACTACAGCTTTGGCAACTCCCCTGGGTCGATCCCATAGGATCCTTGGGCAAAAATTTCAAGTTTTTCAAGTTTTCAATTTTTACCCTAGTTTTTAAAAATGTTATGTTAGATCTGTTTAAATTTTCTTTGTTTCTTGTTTTCTATCAGTGTCGAAGCCTTTCCTTGGCTGAGCTGAGTTAGACTGACCCAGTACCAGTTACTGTTGGCCAGATCTGACCCTGCAGCACCAAAAACACCCCTTTCCGGAGCAGGTTTCTCTTATCGGGGGAAAAGCTGAGGGAATGTGCACTTAATTGGCAGACATGCATGCCTAGGGCGCACTTAATCCTCAGACAGGCGCAACTTCAACCTAGGAGCTCAAGTTGCGGTTGTTTTTGCATTTTGTGCAACCCCTTCGCTCATTTTTGGAAAAATCCCAAGTCTGGTGTATGGACCTGAACACTCTTCAATTCTGTAAATTATATTAAAATTTTTGAACTTGGATTAATTTACACAGTGACTTCTCAGACTGGGAAAATAAGGGGTTTATTTTGGGAAATTTTGCAGGCAAAAGGAGTGAGAAGTAGGAAACAACAAAAGGAAATCATACATTGAATTCCCTCTCCCCTATCACATTTAGATCTGGTTCCATTTAGGTTTCAGAATTCGCTCCGCGGAAACCTACTACCACGCTTTTGGGCAGCCAAACCGTGAAACTGAGGGTAGTTCGGTCTGTTTTAACCAAGGGATTATGGAAACTTGAAAAGGGTTGTTCCAGAATTAATATAGCATAAATAAATTTTTTATATAGTTTTCAGAGATTTTGGAAGGTTCCGAGAAGTTTTGGATGAATTTGAGGTTTACGACAGTTTTGGCCAAGGAAAACCCTACGCAGAGGAGGATCCAAAAAGGTGGTACAGAATCAAATATAAATGTATATGGAGTTTTATATGGGAATTTAGTCCTATTAGTGACCCACAAGAACTGACAGAGCTCATTTTGAGTTTACATAACTCATTTTATATCAGATTTAACAAAACTAGTCACTAAAAGCTAGTAATCTAGCTAGGGTCTAAAGAAAGTAGTTAAATAAAGTGAAATCGATTTCTGTAAAACATGAGAATTATAACAGAATTAAATATCAGTTTTTTGAACATGTAAAATCACTTAAATAAGTTTCCCATCATGACATTTTCCTTATAGCACTCATATTTGTTCATTTTCCCCATACGTTGATAAAGTAGGCCCTTTTAGGGAAAAATGAGACAAGATTATTTATTGGTATGGACACTTCGACCTGATAACTATAATTTTCAGAATATTATGAACCCACATAACATAAATTACATCATGGACTGACCATTACAAGGATGCTCCAAAAATGAGGGGAAGGAGGCCCGAATCATGACCAGCAAGGGGCTGTGAGCATTGGTGAAGCATGAGCTTCACTGAATATTAACCTGAAATTGATGGAGGCTATAAGTAACTTTGATTATCCTTCAATTTCCTCAGTATAGTGCTCCACACCTGCAATGGAAGAGAAGGGGATGGAAGGAGAGGGGAATGGAAGGCTGGGGCTCATCTCCCAGTAGTCTGAGGCACAACACTCAGAAGTAATGCTCACATAAGCATTCAGAAATCAAATCATCAACCAAACTGAAGCAATGGGTTTGAATTTATCTTTTATAGACTTATGGATGACCTTCTTAGTAAGTTGAGGCCAATGGTGACCTGTGAGAGCAAGTCAACCCCATGGGTGACCTAACCCTAGCCACAAAAGCGCCCCCTTTGGGAAATTAGGAAAGTAGGACCATGTGGGATTGTTTCTAATTCCAAATCATCCTTCACAATTATAAATTGTGCCCTCCCTTAGTCAAAAGATGCCTCTGTTGAGTTATGACAACTTTCTGCTTTTCCTGGCTCATAAGGAAACTATTTCTTTCCTTAAAAAAATTTCTTGCTTTTACCTCTTTCTTTTTTTCTGATTTTAGGAAACTTCCCTTTATTCTCTTGCTTTCTTTTGTCATGAAATTTCTTATTTTTACCAAGGAAAGTTGACTATCTTTCCCCAATGCATCCTCCTGACATGGCAGCTTAATTCCACATCATTATTGTGCATAATAAATAAAATTGCTGAAATAAAATTAAATACATGCCTTAGAACAATTATTTAGTAAAAATTTATTCTAGGAGGAATAATTAATAACAACTTGAGCCCCTAGGAACTTATCATGGTCAACACTTTTAATGGTCAATTTGAGGGAACATGATAGTCCTCCCCTCCCAAATCTGCTTGTCCTCAAGCAGAAGCACCACATAGTGTTGCAAATTTTTCCACCATGTTTTTGCTCCACCACTTTGATCATAGCCATTTTTTTTGATACCACTTCCTTTAGCAAAATTTCCAACCCAGTTAAAGTAACTGAGCATAATTCCTGGATCCCACTGCCTCACTTGCAAGGACCCAAATTTTTCTGCCACCTTTTGAACTCTGTCATTCCTAAGAATGTTTGGATCCCATGGTTTTATCTGCCTCCTTCCACCGATCAATTAAAACAAGAGAATTTTATCATTGTAGAGGAGGAAAATGAGGTTATGAAAATCATACCACCATATTGGGAGCTCATCTCTCCCCATGCCAAATTGAACATTTTTTAAACTCTCCCACCAAACATGGGATTCCTTAATGCGGGACCAAATCGTCTTGAGCCTCTCTAAAGTATGAAAATCCATGTGCAAGCTAGCACTCGAACTTAGGCCATTGTTGTTATGAATACACAGGAAGTTATCCCATGCTCCTCCTTGTATACTGAAAGCATCATATAGAAGCCATACATTCTCATGCCATTTCTCATACAATTTTTTTGATGTGTCCAATGTCTCTCCATTGATACAAGCAATATGTTTACCCTCCAGTGCACACATCTCAATTATGTGTCTAGCCACCCAATCAATGGACATACAAACTTTCATGCTAAATTATTCAGGTAGGAATAATTCAGCTACTACTAATTCACTTGTCAAACCACATGGTTTGACCATCAATGCCTCAACTGGAAGAGTGGAAGTATCATGCTCCTCTTGTGGCATCAACAGAAAAAATCCTTTCACCCAATTTTGATCCCCACATGATGTGGTTGAAATAGAAGTGTGGGGTGAATAATTGTGAGCCAAATCCCTACAATGCTCATCAATCAAGATAATGGATCCACAAATTCCTCCATTAGTTTTCTGAGTGACAGTGTGATCATGTGCCTCCTCCAAAATTGTACAACATTTTCCTAGAGGCAACTCATAATCTCTTAGGAACCATGCATGTGCTTGATCTTCATATTGCTTGACCTCAAACTTCTCAAGCACATGAAAATCGGAATGCACCTCATGTGCATGTATACGAGAGGTATATAATAGTTGCAAAATAAGTCTTTGTTGCTATTCACATGTCAAGACAATGTCAGTCACAACAAAATAATTATTGCAGAAATAAACATTAGAGGAATTTTGGGGTCTAAAATGGGCCTCCTAAGGAAAATAATAAAATAATAGTTAAAATAATAAAATAATAGTTAAAATAATAAAATAATA
>LPNX010697434.1:5875-18116 GCA_001517045.1 Pseudotsuga menziesii
CTTCAAGTTAGCACCAAAACCCAAATTGTGAAACTACACTAACATGATAGAATGAAATTTGTATTTGTTTAACTTGAATTCTATCATATTTGTATTTATTTAACTTAATTTTTTATATGTATTAATAATATATAATAAAAAATTACTTGGTATATTTTTTTTAAATTTTATATGTATTATTAATACATAATAAAAAATACTTAGTAACATTTTTTTAATTTATAATGTAAATAGTTTAATAATTAATATTATTTATAAATAAAATATTTGAAAACAAATGTATATAGGTATATTTGTATAGTTATTTTCAAATGTATAAGTAATAGCTTACCGCTAGGACATTGTCATAGTTAATTTACCATTAAGACATTGTCATAGTTAATGTGGTGTTAACAATGGAGTTGTAACACATGAGGCTCTGCAATTTACTAAGTTCTAGGGGGTCTATGAATCCATTTGTAGTCTTAGAATTTAGAAAAATATACAACATTGTCAAAATTGTAATTTTTCATTGCCAAACTGATCCACAACTAAAAATGACCAAATAAATGACCAATTGTTATGTGGTCATTTTTTTCTAGATACCTCGTGACCAAATTTGGTCATTTATCTTGGTCTTTTTTAGTTTAGTTTTATCATGTGACCAAAATTGGTCATTTATCTTGGTCTTTTTTGGTTAGCCTGCTTAAATTTATCAATTTTGGTCATTTATCCCTTGAAAAAAATTGTGGTGACCAAATTTTTTGGTCTCTTGGTCTTCAGTACCACACAGTATTGCTTCCTGCTAAACCAAGAGATCACACCTGATCCCATACTGAAGCAACACCCTGAAGTGCTCTTCCTATCAATGGCACTGCCTGCCCAATCTGAATCAACATAACCCTCTAGGTTAATCTTCTGATTCACATCGTACTTGAGCCCATAATCAATTGTACCCCTTAAGTACCTCAAAATATGCTTTGCAGCAATCAAGTGAACATGTATCAATGTGTTCACAGCAAAGCAAATATCTGATCTCGTATTTGTTAGGTACATCAACTAACAATACATCATGGCATCAACCGTCTCTGATGAAGCATCACTCAATAGCTTCATGTTCGATGCCATAGGTGTGGTCATGGCCTTGAAGTCCATCATCCTGAACCTCTTCAGGATCTCTACTGCATACTTTCTTTGTCCAAGGAAGATTCCATCCGCATTCTGCCACACCTCCATGCCTAAAAAAATAGTGCATCGACACATAATAGGAGCATCACTGGTCTTCCGCCTTCAACCTTGAAGCAAAGGTTGGAATCCACTTTACTCTTAGTAAATCCTAGAGCCATGAATAATATATCCATCCTGTCGTATCATGTCGAACCTCAGGATATTATGTAGTCACTCCCTCTGAAGCGGAGCATCATACTCCCTCTATCTTCCATACTCTATGCACTGAAACATTTTGTACTGGAGTGACAAGTAGCTTTCTATGCTACTAATCTTCTATGTATCCATCTAGGATCACTGGATACCAAGATCCTCTATCTTGAACTTTTCCAAAAAGTTCTTCTTGCACCCATCTGTGAGCTTGTTATCCTCTATAGGCTTTCATCTTCAACCTTGTAGCAAGGGTTAAGATCTTCATCAAGCTCATCATGTATGTTTTATCCCATGGGTGTCTTTTGAGCTCATACAAGGCCTTCTTTCATTTGCACACATGATTCTGCTTGTCATGTGACTTCACTTCTAATGGCTGCAAATATCTCTTTGTAGTCTATGCCTTCTTTTCGTGAGAAGCCTCATGCTACAAATCTTTCCTTGTATCCCACGATGTTTCCATCTACTATATGATGGAACTATGGACTTTCCTTCATGTATCAATACTACATCCTAGACATCATTCTTCTTGAACTGATCTTCCTTTTCTTCTTGGAATATTCTGCATCAATGATGTCGCTGTATTCGTCATATTATTTTTCATCTTTGAACTGTCGTCACTTGTTCTTCGGAACAAGTCTCATTCTTCTTTGCTTGTAGGCGATTATGTATGTGGTATTTCCTACAAGTCAAATGCAATTGTATGGTTAGAAACATTTCATAAGGTATATTCATAATGAAAAATTCTTATGCATAATTATATGATCATGCAACTACTTTAGCCAATACAACATCCATCCATATCTCACGGAAACTTTCTAGATGCCTTCCATCTCTACCAGGACAACATTGAGATTGTGCACTAATCCAATATGTCCAAAGAGGTTTCATTCTAGATAAGCAACAATGGAGAGTTGTATAGCACCATGAGCTACTTACCCATCACATGCATATTAGTAGTATACTGTTATTAATGGAAACATTCTATCATGCATAATACATCAACTGAATATAAACAAATGCATAAGAAAACAATATCATGAAATGATAATTGAATACTTATCTTTATTTGTTTCATGGGTAGATTCCTTCTTGAGCCTTCAACTTCATCGTCTTATTCATTCATAATAGCATCGTTTCTTATACAAATTCTAAGGTGGATAAGAGGTTCTTCAAGAGTTGAGTTCTTCACTTTCCTCATCGGTTGAGGTATCTTCTTTGGAAGGTGAGAGCTTGATCTTTAGTTGCTTCCATCTTCTCTTCTCTTCTTATGAGTCGAGCTTCTTCTTCTTCCCAAAGTCTGCCAAAGGTAATCACTTCCTTCTGGCACACATTCCTCGCATGAATGAATCCCATGATCCTGGGAGGCCATTCAAGGTGGCTATCACCACTTCTGTATTCTCCACTTCTTCTTCTAATACTACAAGTTGTTCTTTGATTTGAGAGACCCTTGTAAAGGATGATTGTATGGTCTCTGCATTCTGGATCTTCACTTCCTTCAACTGGTTTCTTAAGGTCATATTCTGATTTATGTTCTTCCCTTCAAATATATTGGTAAACATCATCAGTTTCTTTAGGGATGACACTTGTGGTACAAGTTGATCCATGACCGAATCAACCATGATATTCTTGGCCTTGACCAAGTTCTTCTTGTGTAAGGATTTGAGGCTCATCTCCCTCTGGAACTGGAACCTCTCTCCTTGTGTAGGTGTCCAATTCATTTTCTTCAGAGAGATCATATACTTCCATGCTTGTATATTGTCAACTTCACCAAGCTTATCATCAAGCTGATGTGATAGATCACTTTTGAAATGAGAACCTCAAATGCAAATAGCAAAATATTAGATCTTACCGATTTGAGGTGTCCGTCCTGGTTCCGGAGCTAGCTGATCTAGGGTTTGTCAGAGAAACCCTGATTTTCAAAACTTGGAATCTTTCAGATCTAATTAGATACAAATATAGATCTCTTCAAATGGAGCTGTCCAATGTACTCCTTTTCTGAAAACAGTGGAGGGAAGCTCCCGGAACAGGAAGCCCTAGTTTTCCAATTTCTTCTGCAGAAATGCCTGTCACTATTTCTATGATATATTTGAAATTAATGATCCTCTATGTTTGAAACTTTTTATTGAGGTAGCCTCGCATGTACCTATTCCAACACCATAGGTTTCATCAGAATTGGTTTCACCAATTGGGACTTATGATCATTTTCCCAATATGACATGTTTCAGGACTGTTCAAAACAACAAAGTTGTATGGACTGCCACGTCTCACTGTTTCATCTTCTGAGTCTGAAATTTGGAGCACAAAAATTAAAGTCCATTCCCTTTCTAGAACAACTTCAAGAATTCCATTTGGACCTCTGTATCCCACGATATATCAATTCTCCCTAGGTGTCCTGTTTAGGGATGAATTCTAGAAGAGGATGGAACCCTAACTTGGAGGGATCATATCTCCCAGAATATAGTGAATCTGAGGCTAAATTTTGGAAACAATGTAAATCATGATTTTGTATTTGGCCTTGGAAATTTTCAGCTCGTGAGCCTTCACCAATATCAATATATAGCGAAGGTACCAAAACTTAGCAGTTTTAGTATTTAGGGTTTTTCTAGCTCGGGGTCAAACTAGGGTTTGACTTTCCCGGAGTTTCACCCAACCAAATTTCTTGATCCAGGTCTCTAAACTTCAATTTTTATGAGGAGAAAAATCCTATGCCAGGCTCACTCAAAAAATTCCTCTTCTGTAGAAAGCCCTAATTTTCCACACCAAAACTGAAAATGCTCGGAATCGAATTCCACTTCGACAGAAAGATGCGCCCTTCAATGGAGAGCCTAGCATACTTTTGTTGATGGATTGTGGAGAGAGACCCAAAAATTAAGAAGCCCTAGCTTCTGCAGCTGCACAATTTCTTCTTCTCAGGTTATCTCTAATACCATGTTTGATTTTTATCATTCAAGCTAGCATTACATTAGGATCTTTAACTGAGAGAATAACAAGCACAACAATAAAGCACAAGAGACAAGAGACACAAAGAATTTTCCTCGGGGAAACCATAAAGGAGAAAACCCCACAACTTCCTCAGAGATAGAATCAGCACCAAAAGTAAAACCCAAAAACAGTAAGATGATCTCCACAGCTTTTGTCTCTCTCTCTCACATAGAGAGAGCTTCTCCTCTCTCACTCATGCGCCCCAATGAGTGAGTGTGTGTATTCTAAATAGAGAGACTCACTCTCTATTTATATTCTTCCATTTACTTGGAACCCACTCCATCATGTCGGCCTCACTTAACAATTACTTACTAGAGCCGACATCTCTAGGAGTGTCTAATAACCCTAGTGCCCCACAAATTTTGGGGACTTTGCCTCCTCCGACCAACAAGGAGGTTTATCCTTAACACAATGGTGGGGACTATTGCCTCGACTTACAATGACTCACCTAGGGTCGACTTCACTAGGATAGTCTAATAACCATATGGTCCCACAAATGTGGGGACTTTAACCCTTGACTGATAGGAGGGTTACCCACAATGACTTGACATGACTTTCTCATTATAGAAACTTCCCGAAATAAAAATCAGGGTATGACATGACTCAAATACATTACAATACATAAGAAATACCGGTGAATACATTCTAAATTTATAATTACATAAACACACCAATGGCAGCAGTAAAACCCAAAGACAAAAAGATGATCTCCAATAGCTGTTCTCTCTCTCACTTGAGCGAGCTACTTCTCTCTCACCTATGCACTATAGCTGGGTGAGTGTGTGATTGAAATAGAGAATATCACTCTTTATTTATGCTAGTTTCCAACTTGACAATCACTTACCAGGGCTGACTTCTCTAGGAGAGTCTAATAACCTTAGTGCCCCGAAACTTTGGGGACTTTGACCCGTGATCAACTAGAAGGGTTAACCTCTATGAATTTACATGACTTGTTTACATTAATTATTCTTTCGATAGGAACATCAGGGATCAATGAAATACAATATATGAAATATACAAGTGAATACATTCCAAAGTTACAAATACATCAACACTCCCTCTTAACTAGGAAGGTATTCTCTTGACACAAAACATCGGCACAAGTCTTCTTCTCTGGATCACCATCAAAGCTGGATCGTCACTGGATCATCATTGAAACTAGGTCATGATCGGATCATTATCATCACTTCTTCTGCTATCTCATTCAACTGGTGCTATCTCTCAATTCTTCTTGTCATAGGAAGTTCTATAGAGCCAACCCTTTTTCATGTTGGTTGTAGGCCTAGCCTCCATGTAGGTCTTCATCTTCTTCAACAATTATATATGACCATGGTAGGAACACATATAGTATCCATGTCAGAAAGGCCCGCCCAACACTTACATCTGACCATGGGAGGAACACATCCAACATCCATGTCAAAAAGGCATGCCCAACACTCACATCCATTGGCATGGTAGGACACACCATCTACCATTCAAGGAAAGGACCATCACTTACATCCATTGGCATGATAGGACACACCATCTATCATCCAAGAAAAGGCCCAACACTTACATCTACTGGAATAGTAGGACACGCCATCTTCTATCCAGAGAAAGGCACAACACTTATATCTACTGGCATAGTAGGACACACCATCTACTATCCATATAAAGGAACATCACTTATATCTAACCCAGTCAGAAAGGATCAACACTTACATCTGACCTAGTCTGAAAGGCCCAACACTTACATCCTCTGTCATAGTAAGACACACCATCTACTATCCAAGGAAAGGCTCAGCACTTACATCCACTGGCATGGTAGGACACACCATCTACCATCTAGAGAAAGGCTATGCACTTACATTCACTGGCATGATAGGACACACCATCTATCATCCAAGGAAAGGCTCTACACTTATATCTGACCATGGGAGGACCCACCTACCACCATGTAAGAAGGGCTCCGCACTTACATCTGACCCAATCAGAAAGGCTCTGCACTTGCATCTGACCATGGGAAGACCCGCCTACCACCATGTCAGAAGGGTTCCACACTTACATTTGAACTAGTCAGAAAGGCTTTGCACTTACATCTGAACATGGGAGGATGCACCTACCACCATGTTAGAAGGGCTCCACACTTACATCTGACCCAGTCAGAAAGGCTCTGCACTTACATCTGACCATGGGAGGACCCACCTACCACCCTATCAGAAAGGATTTGGACTCATTGCTCCCTCTTGGAAGGAACCTTGATCTGGAGAACACCAAGCTTCTCCTTGAAGTACTCAAACTTCACTTTGGCCAATGGCTTGGTCAACACATCAGCTATCTGCTCATCGGTCGCAACATACTGGAGCTTTACTGCTCCTCTATGCACCATATCCCTGATATAGTGATATTTGATCTCGATATGCTTTGAATTGTCATGGAATACCAGGTTCTCTGACAACTTCACACAAATTTGGTTGTCTCAATATATACAAGTAGCATCCAACTGGAGATCAAATAAATCAGATAGTAGCTTCCTCAACTACACTTCCTCACAACATGCCGAACAAGCTGCGACATACTTTGCTTTGGCTGTACTCAGTGCCACGCAGTACTGCTTTCTGCTAAACTAAGAGATCACACCTGATCCCATACTGAAGCAACACCCCAAATTGCTCTTTCTATCGATGGCACTGCCTACCCAATATGAATCAACATAACCTTCCAGGTTAATCTTTTGATCCATCTCATACTTGAGCTCATAATCAATTGTACCTTTCAAGTACCTCAGAATATGCTTTGCAGCTATCAGGTGAACATGTCTCAGATCAGTTAGGAATTGGCTCAATGTGTTCACAACAAAGCAAATATCCGGTCTCATATTTGTCAGATACATCAAGGACCCAATCATCTGACAATACATCGTAGCATCAACTGAATCTGATGAAGCATCACTCAATAGCTTCAGGTTCAATGCCATAGGTGTGGTTATGGCCTTGCAGTCCATCATCCCAGACCTCTTCAGGATCTCTACTGCATACTTCCCTTGTCCCAGGGAGATTCCATCTGTATTCTGCCACACCTCCATGTTTAGAAAGTAGTGCATCATACCCAAGTCCTTCATCTCGAACTTGGCAGCATGCTTCCTCTTTGTATAAAAGATCAACCCATCTACACCTATTACAAACAGATCATCTACATACAGTAGGAGTATCATTGGGTTCCCTTCTTCAACCTTGTAGTAAACGTTGAAATATGCTTTACTCTTGGTAAAGCCCAAACTGGATAGGAAGCTGTCAATTTTTCCGTACCATGTCCTGGGTGCTTGTTTCAAACCGTACAGGGAATTATTCAATTTACACACATGAGTTTCCATGTCATGTGTCTCAAAACCGAGTGGTTGCTCCACAAACACTTCCTCTTCCACTACACCATTCAAGAAAGAAGTCTTGACATCCATTTGGTGTATCTTCCATTTCATTACTGCACTGATCTAATGGAAGTGTATTTGGCTACAGGTGCAAAAGTTTATTTATAATCTATTCTTTCTTTCCAGGAGAATCCACGAGCCACAAATCTTTCTTTATATTTCTCTTTGCTGCCATCTGCAGCATTCTTGATCTTGTAAATCCACTTGGAAGTCACAATAGACTTCCCCTCTAGTCTAGGCACAACATCCCAGCCATCATTCTTCATGATCTACTGGTACTCCTTGATCATAGAATCCTTCCATTATTTCTTCTATGTCGCTTCTTCATAGTTGGAAGGTTCTTTATCAATGTTCTCACATAATAGGGCTACATAACCGGAGCAGGACCTAGTTCTTTTCCTCTCTCTGTGCATTTCTTCTGGAGCCCCATATCTTTCTGCACCTTGGAGAGGTTTCCTCTTGTGAGGATTCTTCTCTTGGGGTGGATCTACAGGTTCCTAGGGTTCTTCTGTTTCTAGATCTTCATCTTGATTTGTATCATTCATACTTGTATCTTGAATTCTAAGTACTTCTGTTTCTTCAGAGTCTTCAACTGGTCTTTTTTCTGGATTTGCTGTAAGCTGATTCTTCGTCGAATGTTACGTCTCTGTTAATTTTGATCTTCTTGAATACTGGGAAGTATATTCTGTAAGATTTCAAGCTTTCACTATATCCCACAAATATACCTTTCTTTCCAGAAGGATCTAACTTTGTCCTCTTTTTTTTTGGAATGTGTATGTACATTGGACAACCAAATATTATGAGATGCTTGACTTCTAGTTTCTTTCCAGAAAATACTTCTTTAGGTGTCTTGTTCTCGAGTACTCTGTGTGGAGCACGGTTCTATACATACACTTTCAACCTGGTAGCTTTTGCCCATAGATGCATGGGAAGATCTTGATCATGAAGCATTTCCCTTGCAACTTCCATGATCATTCTATTCTTTCTTTATGCAACCCCATTCTGTTGTGGATTATATGGAGTGGTCAACTCCCTCTTAATCCCTGAATCTCTGCATAATTCTTTGAATTCATTTGATGTGAATTGTCCTCCGTTGTTTGATCGAAAGGTCTTGATTTTCTTTTTTGTGTGGTTCTCTATCAAGGCTTTGAATTCTTTGAAATTGCTGAATACTTCATCTTTGTTCTTCAAGAAGTATATCCATGTCATCCTAGAAAAATCATCAATGAAAGAAACATAGTATACATACCCACTCAATGAACTAGATGACATCGGACCGCATACATCGGAGTGGATGATTTCCAAGATTCTTTTTTCCTTGCTCTCACTACTTGGAAATGTCTTCTTTGTGTTCTTTCCTTTCTCACATCCTTTGCAAGCACCGTCATGTTTTGTTTGTATTTCTAGAAGACCTTCAAAGACTTTTCTTGCAATTGGTAGTGCTCTATAGTGCACATGTGCAATCCTTCTATGCCAAACTTCATTCGGCTCTACTGAGTCATGGACCAAAGCTTGTTCTGGTTGGCCCTTCAATTTGTATAGTCCTCCCTCTTGCTCCCCAATCACTACTGCATCATCTATAGTCTTTCCCTTTGGCCACATAAGGACTTGGCCATCTACAAATGCAACCCTTATGCCTTTTGCATCCAATGAAAATATGAAGAGGAGATTCTTCTTCAATTCAGGTACAAACAAGACATCCTTCATCTTCATAGACTTTCCAAAGTCTAGCTTATAGGAGGATTCACCACTATATTTTATTGGATACTGGTAGTCATCCCCAAGTTTCACCTTATGAGGTGACTCATGTTCGGACATTTTCAAAAAGGATTCTTTGAATCCCATCATATGTTTGGAAGCCCCACTATCTAAAAGCCATTCATTGCTTCCATGTGTGACAGTTCCCATGAGATCGGAAATCAAAACATATTCTTCATCACTTGAAGAATCATCACTTTCTTGTTTGATTCTCTTTATGGAAGGTTCATCATCCTCTACAACATGAGCATGATGTCTTCTCTTGTTTCCCTTCTTCTTGTGAGAGCCACTTTTGTTTCTAGGACAATATCTGGCATAGTGTCCTCTCCCATCACAAGTAGAACATCTGAGTTTAGATAAATCTCTGTTAGGTATTCTCGGATTATCTTTCTGGTGAGAATGCTTACCTTTGGGATGATGATAGTCCCTTCTGCTTTTCTTGGAGTGTACTATGAGATATTGATCTTCACTTCCCATCTTTTCTTCTCGGGATACTCTTTTAGCTTCTTCTTGTGAGCATTCCTCCCACAGTCTTCTGAAGGTGACTAACTTTCTTCTAGCACAAATCCCTTGAATGAAGGAGTCCCATGACCTAGCGAGATCATTCAATGTGGTCATCACAATCTCTACATTGTCCACTTATTCATCTACTACTTCAAGTTTTTCTTTGATTTGGGAGACCCTTGTAAAGTATGACTATATGGTTTCCACATTATGGATCTTCACATTCTTCATCTAGTTCCTCAAAGTCATCTTCTGATTTATGTTCTTTCCTTTAAAAATCTTGGTCATGGCTTCAAACATCTCTTTAGGTGTCTTTAGGGAGGACACCTGTGGTATGAGGTGATCCTTGATTGAATCAACAATAATCCTCTTGGCCATGATCAAGTTCTTTTTGTGTAAGGCCTTACCTCATCTCCCTCTGGAACTGGAACCTCTCCATTGATGTAGGAGTCTAATTCATTTTCTTCAAGAACTAGGGAGATCCTATACTTCCATGCTCAGAAGTTATCATCTCCCTCAAGATTTTCATCAAGCTCGGTGTGATGAGACATCTTAACTGAGAACCTCAAATGGAGATACAAAAGATTTAGATCTTACCCATTTGAGAAGCTGAAAAATGGATCAAGAGATGATCTTCTGTAGTGCTGGTTTTCTGGTTCTAGGGAAGATTAGGGTTTGACTTTCACAGAGTTCTACCCAACTGAAAACCTCAATTTTTGTCTCTAAACTTCGATTTTGAGGAGGAGAGAAAGCCTAGCTTGGGCTCACTCAAAAATTCATCTTAAGTGAAAAACCCTAATTTCTCGATACAGTGGTAGGTCAAAATAGAAAGTGCTCAGATTCAGATTCTGCTTCGACAGAAAGATGCACCCTTCAACAGAGACTCATCCTAGCCTACTTTTGCTAATGGATTGTGGAGAGAGACCCAAAAATTAAGAATCCCTAGCTTCCACAGCTGCATAGTGTCTTCTTCTTAGGTTAGCTTTGATACCATGTTAGATTTTTATCATTTAAGCAATATGATCTTAGGATATTATTTGAGAGAATAACATGCACATTAATCAATCACAAGAGACAAAAGACACAAATATTTTCCTTGGGGAAACCATAAAGGAGAAAACCCCGCAACTTCCTCAGAGATAGAATGAGCAACAATGGCAGAAGTAAAACCCAAAGACAAAAAGATGATCTCCAACAGTTGTTCTCTCTCTCAGTTGAGCGAGCTACTTCTCTCTCATCTATGTGCTATAGCTGGGTGAGTGTGTGTTTGAAATAGAGAGTCTCACTCTCTATTTATAAAGTTTACGACATGGCAATCACTTACCAGGGCTGACTTCTCTAGGAGAGTCTAATAACCCTAGTTCCCTAAAATTGTGGGGACTTTGACCCCTGATCAACTAGGAGGGTTAACCTATATGACTTTACATGACTTGTTTACATTAATGATTCTCATGATAGGAACGCTGGGGATCAATGAAATACAATATATGAAATATACAAGTGAATAAATTCCGAAGTTACAAATTGTTGGGGCTCGGACCTCGTAAGTCCTTAATTTTGGCAACTCTATGGTTTTGGTGTGAAGCTTGTAAACGGAGTTGTGGCTCAAAATAGTCTTAGGGGTTTCGAGGTTGGGTCAAAGCCTCTCTTTTTCTAAATGACCCATGGTTTTCAGGTGCCCATGGTTTAAGCCCATGGTATTGTAAAAAGTGCACTTGTATAAATAGGCACTGATTAGAGGAAATTTCAACTCAAAATGGGCCTCCTAAAATGAACTAATAAAATAATAGTTAAAATAATAAAATAATATTTATTAATTTTGGAGGAAGAAAAGAAAAAAACTATTTTTTTTGTTTGTATTTTTGACATATCTCCCTGTGTTTTTACTCAAATTTCGATCGGGAGAGCTCGTTGGATGTGGAATTAAATTCCGCATCCAACGAGTACTCACTTGGCATACTTTTGACGGACCCCGCTACCCGAAAAATGAGAAATACCTGAAAAATGGAATGATGACATCATCATTCCATTTTTTCAGGTATTTCTCGTTTTTGGGGTAGCGGGGTCCATCAAAAGTATGCCGAGTGGGTACTCATTGGATGCAGAATTTAATTCTGCATCCAACGAGCTCGTATTTTTGACATATCTCCCTGTGTTTTTACTCAAATTTCGATCGGGAGAGCTCGTTGGATGTGGAATTAAATTCCGCATCCAACGAGTACTCACTCGGCA
>LPNX010697434.1:18126-28150 GCA_001517045.1 Pseudotsuga menziesii
TTCGGTATTTCAAATTTAAAGAAATTTCATTGGCTAACACATGATGACATGGAAATTGAATAAAAGTTAAAAGGCCCATTTTGAGTTGAAATTTCCTCTAATGTATGTAAAGGAGTCAGGTTAGGTTTTTGATGATTTATGTTATGATGATAATTTGATGTGAAGCTAAGACCTATTTTAGGGTTTAAGGTTAAGTCCCAGTTGTGTGCATGGACGACCTCTGCAGCTGTGTGCACAGAGGGTTTTGAAGAAAGGTTAAGTCCCAACTATGTGTGTGGACGACCTCTGCAACTGTGTGTGTAGAGGGTTTTGAAGAAAGGTTAAGTCCCAGCTATGTGCGTGGATGACCTCTGAAACTGTGTGTGCAGAGGGTTTTGTAAGAAATATTCTGCAGCTAAGTGTGCAGGTTTGGGTGACTGAGAAGATCTGTAGCCGAGTGCGCATATCAGAACTGTGTTGGTTGTAAAGAGTTGAATATAAATACAGTTCTGTGGACGTAGCCCCTACACTGGGGGTGAACCATGTATATCTTGTGTTGTGGTGGTTCTTGTTTTGTTTCTGTTCTGTTTTATGCATTTGATAAGTAGGTGAATGATAAGTAAGATAAACTGTTAAGTGATAACTTCGCTGTGAATTCCCAGTTAAGGGTTAAGCAAGAAATTGTCTGTTTATCTAACTGTGAAGCTATTTAAGTGAATGTCAAAGCTATGTATTGAATGATTATTATTTGTTAAGGCTAAAGGTACAGCAATATCCCTCTTTTGCCTGCAGAAACCTGATTCTGCAGCACCCCATAGCTGTTTTGGGTGAGACTGCAACCTGTTTGCAAGTTGTTGCCGAAAGGGCCAACATTGTGGGTCTTTTTGTTGGTTGGAAGATAAAGTATTAGAACCTGGGTTTGCCCTAAGCAGCCAACAAATTGGTTCCATTGCCGGCTAAACTCAGTATCTGCTTCAAGAGGGATCTACGTCGTACCTGGAGGGATATGTTTTGGAGGCCCTTCGTAAAAATAAATTGGTGACTGGATTGAAGATACCTATCTAAAATTTGCTGAACAAGAAAATAAGGATCCTTGTCGTAGCTCAAATGAATTTTTTGCAAAGGTACGTTTTTACTGATATTTATGAAATTTTCTTTGGTAGTATCCACATAGAATTGCACTAGTGGTTATCCAGGTTGACAGAAAGAAAGACAAACTTCAAGGAAGATCAGTTTCCTGACTGGACCCCAGCAAGAATTAATATATTGAAAAGGGTGAACAACGCGACATCATGAGCTGTTGATTTTTGGACAACGTGAACCCTTGAAGCATTTGTGACGGAGTTTTCCCTCGACACACATACTTCTTTCAGTGAAGCTGAACGACAGTTTTTCAAAGCACCAAGGGGTAAGTACTTGAATTCATTTAGTCTGAAAATTAAAATGCTCTTGGCTGAGAAAGGCATATTCGTTATCGAATTAGATTGCTAGATTTATTGCTACTAACCTATGTTTGGAAGCGAAAGTGACTTCGACGAGCAAAGTGGTTTGCTGCAAAGCGGTAAAAA
This sequence comes from Pseudotsuga menziesii, assembly GCA_001517045.1. NCBI lineage: Eukaryota > Viridiplantae > Streptophyta > Pinopsida > Pinales > Pinaceae > Pseudotsuga > Pseudotsuga menziesii. The sequence goes on from LPNX010697434.1 coordinate 19,674, forward strand.
ATACAAGAGAACTTTCAGATCCTATACCCTAGGCCAGAATACCGAGTATAACCCATTAAGTCTAGAAGAGTCCGAGTCTGAAGAAACCCCTTTTGTTAGAAACCCTCCTATAACTCCGCAGCGAAGATCTGTTATCCCTGAGAACCCGTCGCAGTCAGAAAGTAACCCTAGCCCGAGTAGTCCTGTTGCAGGTCAGTCTATCTCAGTAAGTTCCCCCCTTGTTACCAGTCCCCCTCCCTCCCCCCCTCGATCCAATATGGCCCATGTGAATGATGATATCAAGCTCCCTGTCTTTAAAGGAACTAAATCCAAGGATCCAAAGCAGTTTTGGTTCATATGCGAAGCTGTCTGGACTGCCAAGAATATTATGGATCAAAATACAAGAAGAGCGCAGCTGGTCACCTCTTTCAGAGACCGAGCTTTGACCTAGTTTATGAAGTTTTCTAGTACTTAGAACCATGTATTGGCTGATATTAAAACAACAATGATTAACGAATTCAAGAAACCTAAATCAGAGTCACAGTGTATAACTGAACTAAAAGAGATTCAGCAGAAGCGTGGTGAATCAGTTTGGGACTTTGATTAGAGGTTCAAAGTTTTGTTAGATCACGCTAGTTTCACCATTGGACCAGAACAACATAAAGAATGGTTCATTGCAGCACTATTGCCTCATATTAGGACTCCACTTATGCAACAGAAGGTTGCTGATCAGCAAGAGGCATTGGAAATTGCTATGAAACTTGAAACAACTCCTATTGGAGATAATTCTAGAATAGCCCAAATACAAGCACAGTTAGCAGAGATGGCTTTGGAGCTTTGCGACATGAAAAAAGGGAAATCTCTTCAAGAATAGGTTTGGTTACACGATGTAAGACAGAAGGGCATGACAAAGAATAGTGTCTTGCACTTAGAAATTATCTGAATACTGGTGCACCAAACCCATTTAACCCTAATGTCCTATATTGTGAGATCTATAGAACAACTAGCCAACATTGACCTAAAGATTTCTATCTGTTGCAGAGATATGTTCAAGTACCTAAGGATCCCTATTGCAAGTTCTGTAAGTCAATTGGAGACAACGAAGACGAATGTCATAGCTTTGACTTCATGAGAGAGCGAACCTATGATGCTTATAGGGTACAACCCGATGCACAAGGGAATGATGGATATGGTTACCGTGGTAGTACATCAGGTCGAGGTAGTTTCAGATGCCGAGGTCATGGTGGTATTCCTGGAAGAGGATGAGGCCAGGTTGTTTGCTATAACTGTAATTAGGCAGGACATGTAGCTAGAGACTGTTAGAACCCAAATATGACATGTTGATACTGTAGAGCAGTCGATCATGTGATTGAGCAATGCCCACAGTTGATAGCCAAGATACAAGAAAGAAATGGTGCTCCTACACAGAATTTTCAGATGATTGTTGTAGAGAAAAGACCTATCCCAACCATTAACGTTGTTACAAGGAGTGGAGCTACGTCGCAAGTACAGAATAAAGAGAAACAACCTGACGAGGCTTGGGTTCGCAAGACCCCAGAGAAAATTCCAACCTTCGATGTTGGAAGAGAGAAAGGAACATTTATGGAAGCTAAAAAAGACTTCGCTGATCCAAGAACATCAGTAGCAACTACACAACACCATCAATAGTAGTTACAATCCCAAGAAGCTTCGCCGGATCAAGTAAGTACACTAACATCATTTTTATAGAGTTGTATGAAGCTCTCATAATGCCTTCAATGAGTTATAGAAACTTATCGCATCTTGCGAACCTTAGCGAAGCTCTGATAGAGGAAAAAATATTAATAGAGTTAGAAGAACTGGAAGAGAAATGAGATTGCATGCTCATATAGGAGACTATGACATGACTGATATCATTTTAGACTTAGGATCAGAAGTGAATGTCCTAACTAGGCAGACATGGGAACAAATGGGAAAGCCTACGCTTGAATGGTCCCATATACAGTTGAGATTAGCCAATCAGCAGAAGATTTTGCCCTTAGGATGATTCCGTAGTGTACTAGTGGACATTGATGGAGTCAGTACCTTAGCAGATTTTGAAGTCATTGAAATAATTGATGATAGCAACCCCTATCCAGCCTTGCTAGGAATAGAATGGGCAATAGAAAATGATGCAATAATCAACCTTAAGAATAGACAGATGACTTTTGAAGGAAAAGGATAGAGAGTCATAGTACCATTGGACCCTTCTCAAGGAGAAAGGTATACAGAGCCAGTCAGAGATGATGATCAGGATGTTCTGGATCATATCTACAACATCGCAGCTAAAGAAGAAGACTATGTTAACCCTACTGCTGAAGGTATAATGGATTGGCAATGTCACAGTTCTTGCATGTCTGATTCAGATGAAGGCCTAGAGAATTGGCAGAATCGACTTTATGAGCTACATGGACATCGATGTGCAAGAATTGCCAAGTCTCTCAGATGGGTTGGCTCATAGACAAGAGTCTTACCTACTTTTGATGGCTTGACAGACCCAGAATATTTTATTGTACAATTCTCAGAGCAAGTACTAGATTCACAGAAAATGGAGACTCTAGATTCAGTATTCAGAGCCGTAGCTGCCAGATGGTGGAATGGTCATAAAACGTATATTCATAGTTGGGAAGCTTGTCAAAAGTTTCTTCACCTGAGATTCATGGATCAACCTCAGGAGGTGTGAAGCAGATTTAATGGTAAGACTAGCCCTCAGGAACATTTGGAACAGTGTTATGAAGCATGGAAGCATGTACCTTGTGAAGAATGGGTACATAGGTTTGTACACACTTTGGAACCTGTAGCAAAGAACTGGTATGTGGAGGTCGAGCTTCGCCATGGTACTGTAAGTTGGGATAGCCTTGTTGATAGTTTTGTGCTCACATTTTCTATTAATGAAGTTTGCCCTGCTTTGGACGCAGCTATTAGGTTGATCCATACTAAGGTGTTTGATGATAAAGAAATAGGCGAGTACCAACCTGATTGGAAGGAACAAGAAGCTAATGCAGTAGAATGCTATAACCTCACAATTGACGAGGATGATGACCCACGCAACATTAATATTCTTGAGTCAGAAGGACATTGCGAAGTACATGGACCAGCAGTCGAATCACCTGAAGTAACTCATCCCTTGAAAACAAGGAGAGTAAACATTGGATCAGAAGACATGCCTAAGTATGCTACCATTGGAGATTATTGGGACGAAGAAATGGTAAGCAAAGTGACTGAACTTCTCCATGAGTATCAGGACTTATTTCCAACAAAGTTCTAAAAAATGAAAGGTATCCTAGGTGATATAAAAGTGATAAAAATCCCTTTGAAAGCTGATGCGAAGCCTATGAAGCAGCGCCCTTACAGGTTGAACCCTAAGTATAAAGAAAAATTCAGGATGGAGCTAGATAAGATGCTCGCTGCAGGAATCATTGAACCTGTCGAAGAGTCCGAATGGGTCAGCCCTATGGTGGTACAAGAGAAGAAGACCAAGGGAGTTATCAGAATTTGTGTTGACCTGAGGAAGTTGAATGATGCCTGTTTACATGATCCTTTTCCTACTCCCTTTACAGATGAAGTTTTAGACAATGTCGGAGGTCAAGAAGTATACACCTTCACTGATGGATTTTTAGGTTACCATCAGATCAGAATCGCTCCAGATAGACATAAAACAACCTTCGCTACAAAAATGGGATCGTTTCAGTATACTATTATGCTCTTTGGATTGAAGAATGCACCTGCTATTTTTTCCAGAGTAGTCATATCCACATTTAAGGAATTTATTCATAAGTTCTTGGAAGTTTACTTTGATGATTGGACTATCTTTGGTTTATTGAAAGATCATATAGTCAGTTTAAGGCTTATGCTGGACAAGTGCAGACAGCATCAGATTTCATTGAACCTGAAGAAGTGTATCTTTTGTGCACCTTTTGGAATTCTGCTAGGTCACATTGTATGCAAGCAAGGATTGATGGTGGATCCTGCGAAGATAGCCATTATTGTGAACTTTCCACCTCCGAAGTCTGTTAAGCAACTTCGCACTATGCTTGTTCATACTGGATATTACAAGAAATTCATTAAAGGATATGCTCAAATTACATCCCCTATGGAAAAGAAATTGAAGAAAGATATTAAGTTTGAATGGACACCTGAATGTCAAGAAAGCTTGGATATTTTGAAAGAAAAGATGGTAACTGCCCCTATCTTAGTATTTCTTGACTGGAACAAGGAGTTTCATGTTCATGTCGATGCATCTTCCATTGCTTTAGGTGTAGTATTGGCTCAGTCAGGTGAAGGTAATATTGATCACCCTATTGCTTTTGCAAGGAGAAAATTGTCCACAGCAAAAAAGAATTATACTACGACAGAATGAGAAGGTCTAGCTATGGTTTATGCTTTACAGAAATTTTGACATTATTTGTTAGGATCTCATTTCAAGATGTTCACTGACCATTCTACTTTAAAGTATTTGGTTAACAAGCCTATGTTAGGTGGAAGGATATGCAGATGGCTGATTCTGTTTCAGGAGTATGACTTTAAGATCATAGTTAAGCCAGGAAGACTTAACTTGGGGCTTGACCACTTGTCAAGGCTTGAGTCATGAGAAGAACCCACTAGTTTGGACGAAGGTCTTCCTGATGCCTAGTTGTTTTCCATCCAGATGGTTGATGACTATTTTCAGGATATTGTTCAGTACTTGTCTACAGGTTTTGCACCCTATGAGATGACAACACAGCAGAAGAAGCAGCTGGTGGTTAGAGAAACTAACTTTACCTTGATAGCAGGACAACTATATAATATGGGACCAGATGAAATACTGCGCAGATGTGTCTTGGAACATGAAAAGCTATTGATTTTGGCTGAGGCACATTCTGGAGTAGTAAGAGGTCATTATGCAGGAAAAGCTACAGCTCAGAAGATTATGACAGCCAGATTGCGGTGGCCTACGATTCATAAGGATGCAAGAGAGTATTGCCACAGCTGTGATATCTGTCAGAGGACAGGCAAACCATCCAGGAGGGATGAGATGCCTCTGGTTCCACAGGTAACTTTGCAAGTATTTGACAAGTGGGCTATTGATTTTGTTGGACCAATCAATCGCCTTGCAAAAAAATCTGGAGCAAGATACATTATTACAGCAACTGATTACCTTACTCATTGGGCCGAAGCTCAACCAGTCAAGAACTGTAGCCCTGCTACAGCTGCGAAGTTCATCTTTGATAATATCTTATCGAGATTTGGATGTCCTAGAATTCTTATGAGTGATCAAGGATCACATTTTCTGAATAAGACTATTGAAGCATTGACCGAAGAATTTCAAGTATATCATCAGAAGAGTACTGCCTACCATCCTCAAGCAAATGGAATTGTTGAAGCCTTTAACAAGATTCTAGAGCATGCTCTGACAAAGGTTTGCAATGTTAACAGAAATGATTGGGATCTTAGAATTCCAGCAGTATTATGGGCTTATAGAACCACTTGCAAGAAGTTGATAGGCCATACACCTTTTAGGCTGGTATATGGAAAAGAAGCAGTTATGCCCATGGAGTACATTGTTCCTAGCCTCAGAATATCTGCCTTCACAGAGATGGATGACCCAGCTATGCTGAATGAAAGGCTGGAAAAGATACTAGAACTAGAAGAAGATAGATTCATTGCAGGTTTCCAGCAGCATGTACAGAAATCTAGAGAAAAAGCATGGCATGATAGAGATATTGAGAAGAAGCATTTCCAGAATGGTGATCTTGTGCTCTTGTATGATAGTAAATTCATGAAGTTCCCAAGTAAATTCAAGACACATTGGAAAGGACCATACATAGTTCAGAAAGTTACTGATGGTGGTGCAGTTCAGTTAGCTAAATTGAATGGAGAAATTTTACCTTCCATGGTGAATGGAAGTAGATTAAAGAAGTACAGGGAAAAGCCTATACCCCTTGATCGAAAGTAATAGCAAGACGAAGAGTCTAAGTACCAAGAATAGTTGAAATTGGGTACTAGACTATAATGAAGCTGTTCTCAGAGAGCTTCAGCAGGGTGTCAAAGAAATTCTATTAGGGTTCAAAGATCGAAGTTCTGTCAAAGGTATTTATTGTGGCGAAGCTGAAGTAGTAGTTGTGCCGAAGAAGAAATGTGTGTCGAAGCTTAAAATGTGACCGTTGGAAAAGCATCAGATTTGACGGCACTAGTACGTTAACTGCATTAACTACCTGTAATGATGAGATTTTTGGAAATCTAGCATCGTTTGGAAAAGATCTATGTCAGATGGTGTCTTTAATGCACAGTTATGGCAGATTTGGTCATGGATTCCATAAGAAGACACCCAGGCTTGCGAATTTCGCATTACGCATTTTCATGACTTGAGTCCATGTCTGCTGATTGCGAAGTCCAGGAATTGTTGAGATAATTCAGAGAGAGGGGTCTGCAGAACCTTATGAGCACCCCACCTGCATCTGCACCTCGCGAAGAAACTCCCCCAGCGCCGAATCAACCAATGCAGACACGATCTATCAGGAAGAAGTTTAAGCCAGAAGTTCGTTCTAAGCGGAACGAAGACATACATAAGCAATCAGGGAAAACACCAGAGGATCCTGAGATGAATCCCTCTGGTTCAGCAGAGATCCCACCTGAAGGTTTTGAATACTTTGGTGAGGATGAGAACGTTGCATCACAATGTCCACCATATCTTTTTCCTGTTCGACCAAGATTTCAGCCACCTCGGTGTACAACCAAATTCATATTACGCACCCCTTCGCTGCCACAGGGTGTGAAGTTGGTTGGCATAATGACAGGGAAAATAGACCGACTGAAGTATGCATACCATGACACGAACGATTGTGGAAAATTCCCACAGTTCACACCTGGAACATACTTGCACTCTGTTCACTATCCAGAGACTGGAGCGACATTACTGGAAGTGAAATAGTGGGCTGCTGGCTTGGAGCAAGCCAGATTGTTGAATATGTTGAATGTCCCCCACTTCGGTCGCAGCACGCATGTGACCGTGGTGGTCAAGCAACTATTGGCATTGGTGCATGATGGGCACCTGTGGATCGGTAACCAAAAAATCGCCATTGATGGAGAACTCATTCACAAGATCACAGGCTTGCTAAAGGAAGGGCCTGATCCTGGAATTGAATTTATTTCAAAGCACGATGACACAAAGCTGGCACAACACATGAAGGACCGCTTTGGCCTGACTAAAGGAAAGCGAGGGTATCAGACCTTGACAATTCGGCATCAAAACATTCACTTCACCGCAGAGCTTCTAGCATGCAAGCTAATGCGGAAGTGCAGACCGACTGAAGTACCTGCCCCAGTTGTCAGTATTGCTGCGAATTGTGCCGAAGGCTATAGTTACAAATGGGCAGAGTACATTGCATGTGAATTCCGTAAATATGTACGCGATGCGTAGGAGAAAGGTAGACCCTTTCACTACTCGTGGTTGATAGTGCTTATTGCACTGGTAGGATGGAGAGAACCTACCGAGGTGCAGTTTGTAGATGTGCCTCCGCAGATGCCTGGCGTAGCAAGGTACGCATCTCTTTGGGTGTCGCAGGACAAATCCTCGTAGCAGATGATGAACTACGTGTTTACCTTTTATTCGATGAGTATCTCATATGAGATCTTGAAAACACCGTGGCTCAGTAATGAGCTATTCTCTTAGTATGATGGAGTGGCCAAATTCAGGGCCGACATGCATCATATCTTCGTCCATGCCCGCGCAGATAAAAAGCATAAATGGTTTAAGTTACCATATGTGGTAAACGAGGAAGACATCCTCGCAGTATTCAAGCAGTGGCCGGCTGAGTGGATGAAGGACGCAGGAATGAGGCCCAGCATACCCGTTCCTCCAGTGACAGATGTGGGTGAAGGACCTAGTCAGTTGTAGCAGAATGACCCACTTGACGAAAGCGAAGAACAAAGTGAGTCACAGTAGAGCGGAGATGAACAGAGTGGCGATGACGGAGTGGATGAAGAAGAAGAAGCATCAGTCAAGACAATCTTCGACCCCAATCGCCTAGATAAGAGCAAGTCTCCAGAGGCAGATGAAGTTGCTAAGCCTCAGCCCAGAAAGAAAGCAAATGCGTCAAAGGGAAACAATATCATCGAAGAGCCCACTTTGATGATTGAGGAGCTTGATTAGGCATTGAAAAAATATACAGAGGCATTAACCAGCAAATGGAAAGAGTTTGCAGCTACGCACCTTGATGCGCTCACTGGCATAGCGCAGCGAGCTGCAGAACTTAAGACCTTAGCAGAAAAATCAGTGACTTGTGCTGCAGTAAGCAGTGCCCCAGTAAGCACACAACCAGATACAAGGCAATGGCTGGCTAGAAACAATAGAGGGAAAGTACCAAGTGCAGCCCTCATAATAACTGACGTAGCATCTCGCTTGTTACCACCTAAGTTGTACTTAGTGGTTTTCTATCAAGTGAGCCTGGTGAACCGGACAGGGATAACTTGTTCGGACTTCAGAGAGCTTTCAGTCTTGC
>LPNX010697441.1:0-21210 GCA_001517045.1 Pseudotsuga menziesii
AAATTAAAAAATATATGTTTTTATTAAAAAAATTTAAATAACAATCCTTCCTCACTTTTTGACACCTCAATTTCTTTTACAAGTTAAGTCAAGCCAAGTTAAATTCAACAAGAAAGATATGTCAAATGAGATCACCATAGGAGGTATATCTCCTTAATGTAGAATCCTTACCTATAAATAGACTCGAAACATATCACAAACTTTCAATATAACATATTACATAACAACTTACAAATAAAGTTTAATGGCTAAGTATGAAGTTCATGGTTTTAATGGAAGCATTTTTTTAATGTTATTAATTAATGTTTAAAATATTACTTTGAACCATAGTAACAAATTTGTTCAAAATAATAGTTCCTTTTTTGTGTTTAATTTTTACTTTATTTTGTTATATAAAATCATTTTTATTTATAATTGTTATTTTAGTTTATATTAATTTATATGAAAAATACTACTAAATAATCATAAATGTGGTCATTGTCTTATGTTAATGAAGTTACAAATACTATAAAACTTAAATTATCATTAGATAAATTATTATATGTATTTTTAATGCATATTTTTTTTTTATTGAAAAGACTAAATTTTATTAAACAATTATATAATTTAATAATTTAATAAATTTCATTATTAATGATTTAAAATTGAGAAAAATATTATTTAAAAAAAACTTAATCAACAAAATATATATACTACATTATTAATTAACATTTTAGGGTATGATGAAGGACTAGGTATTTGTTTGTGCAAATTTGCAAACTTTCAATATATCTCACATAAGTATGCACATTATTAATTAACATTTTAGGGTATGATGAAGGACTAGGTATTTGTTTGTGCAAATTTGCAAACTTTCAATATATCTCACATAAGTATGCACATTATTAATTAACATTTTAAGGTATGATGAGGGACTAGGTATATGTTTGTGCAAATTCCCAAATTTTCAATATATTTCACATAAGCATGTAATATTAAGCATGTAATGGTATAATTGTTTTATTAAAATTATCACATAAGCATGTAATATTACTTGTCATAATTGTTTTATTAAAATTATATATATATATATATATATATATATATATATAGATTTTAAATTTTAATTAAAGTTTTATTGTATTATTTAAAGTTATTATTTTTTTATGAATTTTCTAAGTATATTATGGTACGGTAAAAATTAACTTTCCACCTCATAATAAATCATAAGAAATTATTTAGTTATTATTTTTAATCTTTGGTATCTTTTTAAATAAAATAAATTAAATGTAAATTCAACCCATAAATACTATAAATAATAGTTTGAAATTTTTTTTTTCTAAATAATTTAGATTACCCTTATGATTTGTCTTAGAGGTGAATAGGGTTAGTAGGGGGTAAGGTAGTAATATTGAGGGGGGGTTAAGTAGGGTTAGTGAGGTCAGATTAAATGGTAGGTTTAATTTATGTTTTGAAAAAAGGGGGTGGGGTATGGGGATTTTTTATTAATATTATAACTTATTAACCAATTTCAAATAAATTTTTATAAAAAATTTATTATTTGTCTCGAGCCTACAGTTGATTAATTGTCTCTATGGTTCATATAGGTTTGTTTAGTTGGTGTTTTATGGATTTTTTTCAATCCTCCATGAATTCACGGAGGATTGAAAAAAATCGGGCAACATTTCGACTTGCCCGGGACACATTTCAAAATTAAACCTGTAGCATAAACCCTACCGGTTGACATAATTTATATATATATATATAACAAATTAACAAAAAAATTCAATTTAACTACAAATTTTCAAAAATCTGGCAGCATTTTTGCTTGCCGGTACACATTTTAAACATGAAAATTATAAAAACATACATTTACCAAATTTGAAAACAAAATTATAAAAACATACATTTACCAAATTTTAAAACAAATTTTATAAATTTATAAAAAAAAAATTAAATTCCATTTAAATTGAAAAACAATTATTTAAACTGTTACCTCTTGGCTCCGACATCGTGATGAGGTTGGGTTGCTTCGGGGTGCTTGGGTTGCTTTGGGTGCCAATCCTTCCGTCGCTATTTCTCGGTCGAGCATTCGCTTGTAAAATGTTGAAAAAGACAACCGCGGACCCCGCGGCCTCTTTTTATAATTTTTTTGACCGAGGTCCATACCTCGACCGAGGTATTTATTAACCCTCGGTCGAGGTTTTAATACCTCGACCGAGGGTTAATAAATACCTCGATCGAGGGCTCAATAAAACCTCGGTCGAGGGCTTGCTAAAACCTCGGTCAAGATATTAATACCTCGGTCGAGGGTTTAACAAGCCCTCGACCGAGGTGCGTTTTTTTACATTTGTCAAAATCTGCTTGCCAAAAAGTGTTACCCAGGTCCGCGGATTCACCCATCATGTATTTTGATGGGTTTTATTTATTTTCCTTCATCTTTTTTACATATTTTCTTGGTCAATTGATTTGAAGAAATGTAATTCTAGAAGATATTCTATTTTGTATTATTATTATTATTTACCTCTTCAAAGATGTTGTTCCTCCAATTAGGGATGTCATTGATGTATTTGGTCATGTAAAGTTTTGAGGTAAAACCTTCATTGTAAGTCGTAGTAGTACCCACAAAAGTATTATTAAAATGTATTTTTGAGTCTTCCAAGGCAAGTCATCCCTGGCAGCAAGGAGAAGACGGCCTTGTTGGGTTATTAGGCCTCTCAACTAATTAGTATAAATAGGAGAGGCGCCTCCCTGATTTGGACAGGCTATGAACTCAAGCAAGTTCATTGAAGAGAGGAGAAACAATCCATCTAAGGTGAAGGAAGATGTATAATCTTATTTCTTGGGTTTTACACTGTACTTGGTTGAAGTCTATATTGAGGAAGTTTTGTTGGGTTTTCTTCCCCATGAGGGTTTCCTAGGATAAATCTTTGTGTTCTTTTTTTTGTTATGATTGTTGTTCTTTCAGTGGTCCTTTTGTTTTGACATAAAATATTTGAAAATAAAACTTAACAATGTCTTTGTTTCTTCTAAGTTGATGGATGCTCCAATGACACCAATTTCCTTGTTTCTTTTAGATTGGCCATAAGTATTGTTTCACTTGTTAGATTGAAATTGCTTAATTCATGTTACCTCCTCACTCCCTAAAAACACATTCAAGTGAGGACTTTGTAAGAAACATCTCTTTAACATACTTTTGTAGTCGTTCAACACCACCTTCATGGGAAATCATCTAGCATGTTCTACACATAATATAATGTTGATTGCTTTGAATGTGATATTCAACATGGAGATTAGTAGCCATAGGTGTACTAATGTATGCCCAACATTAGTATTAACAAACTAGTAAGTTCATGTATAGTAGTATATTATACCACTTTGAAATTCATAAAGTAGGTTTTGTCTTACATCTCAAGTGTTCATTCTTAAGAATTAAGTAATGAAATGTTGTAAGAGTGGCAATCCTTTGTTTGCAATGATATGGAATAATTCTCACTTCATCATTGATCAAAATAAAAATGTTCTAAAAAAAATGGTGGCAAAAGAACCTTTGGAGCTAGAAATGCCCACTCAGGATTTTATGCTTCTGTTGGCTAGCATTAGAGAATAAAATTCTTACATGGGAAAACTTAATAAAAAAATGTTGAATCGGATCGAGCATATGCAGTCTTTGTCGCTCTTCAAAGGAGACGATGGATCACCTCTTCTGCTCTTCTCTTGTTACAAGGTTAGTCTGGCTTCATCTTAACAAGTTTTTCAATTCCGGAAAATGTTGGGGTTATAGCTCTTTTCCTCAAAGCCTAGAATCTTGGTTTTCGGATGGTCCACAATTGGCTTATCTTCCTATCTATGTATGTTGGGCTATTTGGTGTCAGAGGAATTTAGTTGATTTTGAATGTTGTCGCATCAACATTTCACAAATCATTTGTGCAGCCCTCGACAATCCTAGGGCCAAGCTTCATGCTCTTTCACATGCTCAGAGACATATCTCTCCTCTAGATTTCCTTATTTCTTATCATGTTGGTCATTTTGACGGTGCTTCTCATTTGGCAGGAGGGATTTTTTAAGCTGGTAAAATCCTTGAATTAAATCATTTTCATTGCTATAAACTCTAGATGGGTTGTGGCCAAAGATCAAACACCCACATTGAAATTTTGGCTGTTGGTGGGTTGTTTTTTTTTTGCATATGACATAAGCATCTGGTCCCTGCAGGTGTTAGGGACTCAAAAATTGTGGTGGACTAGGCCTACTTTATTTCGAAAATACTGGTGGTTTTGTTGGAGGGTTGGATTATCCGTATCAGACAACTCCAACAATCCTTTGAGTCCTTATCTATCCATCATGTGTACACGAAATACAACATAGAGGTGGATCTTCTATCAAAGTGTGCCTTGGTCTCCTTGGAGGGTGTTCATTTCTTTGAGGAATGGTGTGATGAGTCTTTGGCTTCCCATGGATCACTACCTTTCTATGTAGCTTAGTGCTTAGTTTGAAACTCTACACAGGTATCCAATCCCCCTTGAAGATAGTTTGAAACTGTTATGTTTAGTTATTTCCTTTTGTTTTTTTTTGTAGGGACTGGTTTATGTTCTTGCTAAAGAAATTCTCAACCTTATTAAGTTTTTTTGTAATTTATGCTCTTGCTAAAAGTTGTGGATCTCTCTTTTAAGTTTTTTTGCTTTGTAACAGTTTAAAAAAGTGTTTGAACGTCTCCATTGTCTAGTTTTAAATAAACTAATAAAATCAATACATTGAATATCAATTATAGCCTTCTCTTTGGGAACAAAAAACTCTTTTAATTTTGAAATACATTTTCCCTTGCCTATCAAGTATTTATAAGATTGAAATACATTTTCCCTTGCCTATCAAGTATTTATTCTTATAAATGAAAATATTTATTCTTATAAATGAAATCTTGTAAAAATGACAATCCTTTATTTGCAATGATATGGATTAATTCTGAATTTATCATTGACAAGTACCTTTTTAATTTTCTTTGGAGAAGAAATAATGTAATGCCCTTCTTCTTTGAAGTGCTAATGAGGAAATTGAGAACAATGAAGGCTTCAAATTTGATCCAGTGGGATCTTAGATCTTAGTCTTGAAACTTTTGATGGAGATCCTACTCCCCATCTCTATTTGTCCGGAGGGGTTTTACAAACATCTGCAGGTGCCCCTCTACACGAATTTCATCAAAACTTATTGTTGGTACCCACTTGCCTTCGACACGGTGCGTACGTGAGCCTGTTTGGCACACCTTGATTGCGTGAGCCTGTTATTGGCAAACACTAGACTGCCGAACACTTGATTGAGAATTGGCTTACCTTCCCTGCTCACCATCTTTAGGGTAATAATCTTTCTCGAAAGGGTTTTTACAAATATATGTGGGTGTCCATCTAACAAATTTCTTCAAACGATTTGTCGACGCCTGCTTGACTGCGTAATCCTGTTATTGCCCTCGATTCAGCTCTAATCAGGTTCCCTGATTGGTTTATTGCAGCTGCCATCTATGCCTGCGTAGCCCTTTTGCAGCAATCTTCGAAGCGATTCTCAGAGATTTCGTCAAACAATCGGCAGGTATACTGTAGTTTTTGGCACTTTGCCAATGGTGCACCTCCTCTGGCTTTTCGGGTTGATGAAGCAAAAGTACAGGTCCGTCAGTGAACTGCTCATGCCAGGCATGCTCTCGTGCTTATGGAATCGAGCAGCCTTAGAGACGCCATCACAGGGATCCCCAGAGATCCAGTAATCTATCCACAAATTCACCTTGGCAGGCCATTAATCTACCCCAGCTAATGGCGTCCAACAAAACGATCTTCAATTCCTCTAAACAACACCGCCAATTGGGTTCTACCTTGCATGGTCACTATTGACATATCTATTTGATTGTCACAATAACTTGATCCTTTGCGGTTGCACCTACTGAACTTTTTTCTGGTTGTTTTTCACATGGTTCAGTACAAAATTGAGTGCAATGGAAAGAAGTAGCCAATAACATTACAAGGATTATACACATAACATGTAGGGATGTGTGTGCGGGTGTAAATGTTCCAACCAACTAGTCCATTGGAGCTCCACTCTAGATGTTAATTGATTGTCAAGGTCAGTATAAAGCATGACAACCAGTTTGCCAATGTTGCAATATAGCCGCCAATGCCCTTTATAGTAAAGGGAGGGATTTGTAGTGAAGAAGCCAAAGAATCAGCTGCAAGGCTTATCTTATCATGTAAGAGACATTCCTAATGCTTAGAGAATTTTGGCACCCCATGAAATCTTTGTAAACACATTTAGCTTGAATTAGCAGAGGCACAGCTGCACAATTACCTTTGACTTCATAATCCACAGAAAGTCCCATGTCCCAAAATACGGCCTTCTAGTTCATGCCTTTGATTATTGACACAAAACCAGCCATAACAGAAGACCAAATAATGCCAAAATGTTGTAGGTTGTTTTTCATGAGAAGCTACTGGCACAAGGTTTCGCCACTGGCACATGGATCATATTCGGGTTGTAGAGTATATGGTTCAAGATCAATCATTTATACCAATGTTTTGGGATTTGTTTAAAATATTGGAAGATTGGAAAACACTAATAGCCTTCATTTCATAATATGATAATTTAAATCATCCAAGGAGTCATTCTATTGAATAATACACGAAAAAGATCAGTGACAAGTATATAGCAGATATTGTGGGTGTGCTTGGGTATGATCCCGAGATTCCTTTTCTCGGAGAACATTGTGCATTTTTAAGGTAACATGTTTTATTCAAGGAAGCAATTCATATCGGAGATCCTTCTTTATTATCAACAGCCCATCAAACATATAGAACTCCCATCAAACATATAGAACTGGCTACATAAAGGATGTTATTTCACCAAGAGTTTTGGACGAGGCCACATCTGCCACTTTGAATTCTATCACATATACTAATAATGGAGCAAGGATGTCTGCTATTAAGGATGATAGTGTTTTCATTCATAAGTTATTTGCAAGGTTAAAATCTCCAGATTTGCCATATGAAGTGAAGAAAAACTTGATTTTGTTCCTTCAAGAGTTTTGCAACCTAAGAAAAAGCCTCCTGCTTGACAACCTGATGTATCTCTTTAAGGACCCAGACAATAAAGGATTGCTTGAAATTATTACCAGAGCTTTGCAACTAAAGACAGACTTCTTTCTCTAACTGGGTTTATATTTTAATTGTGGTCCCAAACAAAGATCCTTCTCCTTTGTATACATTTATGATATAGCAGCAAGGAAATGCCCTTCTTGGTCCTTTGGTAAAAGGAATGTCAACTTACTTTAGAGTAGATATGCACTACGAGTTTATTGAAATCATTCACATGCTCCTCAAGCTTTACACTATGGCTGGTTTTTATAGGGATTCTAATTTTATGACAAACACATGCACCATCTGGTATATGTTATAACACCATAATTTCTTGCAAAGGAGAGTACAGAGACGAGCAGAAACAATCCACTACTAAAAATTAATAATTATGAGAATGGGAAAACAAGTTCCATAAGCTCTGATATTCTCTCAAACGTCATAGGGCTCTGATGTTCTGCATTCTTCCTACAAAATAAATAACTGTTTCTTTCAAAATAATGTTATAGAGAAGGTTTCATCCTTAAAAATTGGAGAAAATAAAAATACCTTCTTCTTGTTCGATCTTTGCTATCCATATTATTTTTTTGTAAAAATACTTGTTATATTCACATAAATATATATACATCATCAAATCAAAACAGAGGAAGGGTAGTATTTACATCTTCTTTCTTAATGCTACAAGAACAAAAATAAAATCAGACCAGGCAGCAGGCTCTAATAATTTGGTGTTCTTGATAGACAAGAAAACCTCTTGCCAAAAGTTGTGTGCATACCTCCGCTGTCTACAGATGACAAAAGGAAGACAGAGCATACATTATTCCTATAAACACATTTGCATTGGAGTTTCCGTAGGACAAACAGAGCAGAAATTCTTAGATAGTACCAGATGCCATGTCATTCCCTTTCAGAATGACCCATGCGGGTGTCTTAGTAGCTTATCCAGTTCCCGTAGGCTATAGTAGGTGGATCAAGGAACTAGTTAATTATTTAATGTCACGAGGGGTAAAGTACTTTATAAATTGACATTAATAATTAATTCACAAAAGTGATTTTATAAAAAGTAACTTTATAATAAAAGCGACAGAAAAAGGTGAAAACGGGGTTCAAGGTGAAATTAAAAGATAAAAAGGTCGTTCTCTCATAAAAGTCACTTTTTAATATTTTAATGAGAGAAACGGTCAAAAGGAAGTTGAGAAGTCACAATGGGGTAAAAGTGAAATTATAAAAAGGACATGAGAGTCCTTCTCTCCATTCTTGTCATTTGCCTTTTCGAAAATAGAGAGCTCTTGATCTTTGTTTTTCTCTTGGACGAAACCTTAAGAGAGAGGGATTCGATTTCGGTAATGAAAGTATCTACCCTAGTCAATTTGGGAGAGAGATCACTCAGATTTCTCCTTCATGCTTCATTGTCGTGGTTCGAGATTTTATATTTTCTTCAGATTGGAGTTTTGAGAGCAGATTTCAGTGGACACTTAGAGGGCGTTGGCGTTTTCTTCTTGGATCTCAAGGAAGGGAACACTTGGGTATTGTCTTCTCCATGTTTGAAAGAGTCCACTTGGTAATGGACATCTTCAGTGTTTGAGGGCGTATTTAGTACAACCCCCTGCTGCCACAAATGTTTACTTTTTGAGGGGCACATTCTCCATTCTCTGTCCAAAACATGAGATCAAGTGCTGCAGTCATTTTTGAGATTTGCATGTTCTGTGGTGTAACTTCATATTCAAGTTAGCAACATGTTGTGTTGGACGTTACATTTTTGTTATCAC
The DNA here is from genome assembly GCA_001517045.1 of Pseudotsuga menziesii. Lineage (NCBI taxonomy): Eukaryota > Viridiplantae > Streptophyta > Pinopsida > Pinales > Pinaceae > Pseudotsuga > Pseudotsuga menziesii. The sequence continues at coordinate 8,855 of LPNX010697441.1, forward strand.
ATATATTGTAGCTGGAGCTACCATGATGCAACATACTATATTTTTCTTCTAGTTAGTGCTAGTCCTGAACATGTTGGGCATATTTTTCCAATGATCATCGATGCTACAGCCAGTCAAAGCCATCTCTTGATCAGCAACGGTAGCCCATGACATGACTTAGCCTTCGGTGACACATTGAGATGGACTTGTTGTAGCCATGGTTCACTTAGTAGATCATGCAACTGGTATATTTCCCTTGCCCATGCAGTTGGAGTTGGTTTCACAATTATCATCAAATACAGGTATGTCGTTGGATAGGTATATTGTTCTCATAGACTTGTTAGTTTGATTTGATCTATGATTTTGAATGCTAAGCCCGTTTTATATGCTTACTAGTATTGTGTACCTTACGTAGACTTAGTCTTACTTTGCTATGCTGGCATCACCCTTTCACTTTTATCGAGCCATCTATTTCTTCCATATTTGAGATTGACCCTTAACTTAGACTTTGACTAGTGAGATTGAAAACCACCCCCCACTTAGACCTATGTGTTGGATAGACTCCATAGTTGTATTGTGTCTCAGATTTGGAGTGTGTGGCCTAGTTCCCTTATGCTTGTATGATTCTCTTTGGAATAGATGTGTAGCTTGTGTCACCAGATTGTCATCATTTAGTGCTCCAAACAAGTTGTCTCTTCAATCATTACAAATATCAATATGAATGCTTTATCTATATGTGAAATGCTATCCAAAAGGCTAATGAAATGAAATGCAAATACCCCTGATGAAAGCTGCAAATAGTTGTGCTTTTCAATGCATGTAAAATCATAAGAGGGTTACAAATGAAATAAAAGCAGCGGTTAAATAAATGCTAAATCCAAAGATTGTTGGCCATGTTATGTAATGACAAATTCCTTGTGGGTCCCATAGGTTTGGATGTGAAATGGAGTAAGGGACAACTAATTCTAAGTGTCCCTTAGGATCTCTTATACTACAGTTGCTTGTGAACTAGGATCCTAGAAAAGATTCTCACGGATCTTGAATCAAGCTTGGATGTGAGTCGAAGAAAACTTGTTAGAGTCTACTGGAAACCTTCTAAGCACTCTATCCATATGTGAGATACCCCCATTCCCTATTGTCCTATGTTTGTCATATGTATAAGTGGATCCTCTCTTTCCTTGTTCTTTGAAATATCACTATGTCGAGGTCAATAAGTTGAACCCCCTTGACTTGGCCTTGTTTCATCCACCTCACCCATTGCAACGGTTTGTCTAAGTTTGTAAGTGAGCATGTATAAAGGACTTCATAAAAAATCATTTATTTACTCTAACGTCTTTGTTGGATTTATTGATTTATCACCATTATCATGTCACTATTGTTATAGTTGGAGAATAATATGAATAAAAAAGTATCATTTACCCCTTATGCACATTGGTTTGATCATATCTCAGTTCAGTCATCAGTTTGGGTCATTTTTTACTTGGTCAACCTAATTTGACTTGGTCAATATAGGTCTCGAGGCATATATGGCTACAATGGTTCGAGATTATACATTTGACACCTATGTATCTCGATTCTCTAGTACACCATTTCAGGCTTGGTTCAATGATTATTGATCATTATTCATGGTTATTATGAAATATTATTATTTTAATGAACATATTTTTATTATTGGACATGGTGTTGGCTTGCAAATGCTTATTCAGATGGATCCATGATGTATTTGTAGTCGTTATTAATGGATTTGAGATCTTTGATTCCATTGAAATACTAAGTTTATTAACATTCGACAGAGATTATCAACATTTTTATTCATTAAAAATGGAAAATAGCTACCTCAAGGAAATAAATTTGGCTAATATGTGGCTAGGAAATGAAGTGGGATAATTTATTATGATGTATTATGGCTCTATGGATCATTCTTCATCGTTATTTGTTGGCTCGGGGTACACAACTATTTTTTGGGATCGTCTAGGGAGGACGGCCCCATGAGGAGCACGCCTAACCTTGGCATGTCATGCATTATCATGTTGTATATTATTGTTATGTATTAAGGGTGGCACCTAGGATGATTTAAACCCATAAGGTGACCACCTCATTGGTGTTCCACATGTTATATTATTTCATTATGATGTATCTTTCCCAACTAAGGCACTATAGGAAAAAGTGTGCCCCCTCTTTTTAGGTGATCTATGTATGAAATGTAAAATGTAATCTCCATCGGTGATGATCTTTTAATCTCCATCGTCAGATGAATTTGGTTAGAATTGTTGGACAAAATGGCCACACTGAGAGGGGGGGTGAATCGATGTGATAGCAATTATAAACTTTTTACCTTCTTTTAATCAATCAAAGTATATCAATCATTATGTCATCAATTGCATAATCAAATTCATCAGTTAAATCAATCATGAGTCATAAACACATTCATCACATCAAAAGAGACACAAGAATTTATGTAATTTTGATCTTTATTTATTGTACATGGAAGACTACAATCTTCTCGATTACAATCAGCACCAACCGATGAAAAGAGCACAAACTCTTGTAACAGGATCCAACCTGGTTTTCTTAGCTCCAACTAAGAAGGGGTTGAGGAGTCCAATCCTCAGATACAAGACTCAGCTTGCAAGCTTGATTCCAATCTCTGATCGTCATCAATCTGCTGCAGAACAACTTCTTTTCATCAACCTTTGCTCATCAACATGTTTACTGTTGTCATGCCACTTGTCATCTTATCATCATGTCTTCTACTGTAGGTGTATCACTGACATATCATCACTACCACATCTTCTTGTCATCAGGATGTCTGCTCACGTCCTCAATGTCTATTCATAAAATTTTACTCATCAAAACAATTGCATGTCACAAACCACTTGTCCACCACCTCATCATGTCACTTGTCAATTCATTCTGATTGTCCTCTTCTCAAGGCATAGGCAAATTTATGCCCTCTAATCAGCCTGTCAAAAAACATATTACTGTTCATCACTGGATTATGTCATCATCAAGCTTTTACTATCACAGTCTTTAACTTATGTTTGACAACGAACTCCCCTGCTGCACCAGGTTCTTCAAATCGTCAAAAGGGATATGTTTGCTCTGAATTTTGTTTTTTGCCCAAAAACAAAAGATCTAACAAACTGCTATGACTTCCGCAGACATCTCCAAAATTTATTCACACTTGAATTCAAGACAAAGGAAGTCCTAAAATATTTTCTGCTTAAACAAAAACTTTTGTTGCTGGTTCAGACTACAAGCACTCCACCCGAGTTCATAAAAAGATAAGTCTGAAAGGATTTCTTCTCACTGTGGATGCCCAAACATAAATCAGACTTCTTTCATCCTATCTACTATTCTCAACTTATCATCTTACTTACAAGACTTCATCATCATCAAGTCTGCTATGTACATGGATGCCTTTTCACACATCTTGCATTCTTCACTTTTAGGTCTTGATTGTGTATGTGTTAAGTACACATCATCATCATCATCAATAGGCTTAGGGTATTATCACAGTTTCTTGAACTATGTGTACATTGTCATACAACACATCATCACTCTTTGTACTATTATGCATTGTTTCGTAAACATAGTGTATGCATCATCACCATACCTTCATACCTTGACTGTGCTGAGACAAATCAAGCTATTATGCATACCAAAAATGGATTATATCAATGTTGAAAAAGTCGACATTGGCAAAAAGTCAACAAGGTTCCTGAATACAACTTCTCTGCAACATTGGCGAAAAAATCGGGGAAAATCGGCAAAAGTCGCAAACATTAAAAAATACAAAATACATTCAATTTTTTTCATAATTTTAAACATTTAAAGCAACAATAACATCAAATAAACACATTGGAACATAAATATGGAGAAATCCCTTATATATATCTTCATCATGCAGTCATGCCAAATGTAAAATGATACATCAAACTCAATATTGTATCCTGAAACATGATAGTTATCCAATTAAGGACTCAAAAGTGGATAACCAATACAACATGACATCAGATATATAAATGTATCCGAGGAAAACTAACATCTAGTTATCTAATATCAATGCTCTCTTCCCAAGTTTCCTTTTTACTTATTACTTGTATCTCGTTTTCATTATATCTTTACTTCACAATATATTCTATTTCCCATTCATACTTCATATTTTTCCCTACTCCAATGATTAGGTTTATATAAGGTTTTCATAAATGCTTTTTATTTGTCCCTCCATCTTATGACTTAACCTAATTTTTGGAAGGTATATTTTATTGATTTGGTTATCAACCATTAAATGTATTTCTTGTTTTGTATTGGTGATAAATCATAGATGTATTTTTCACTTCTACCAAATTGAATTTTCGACATGAGCCTCACATTTAGCCCTAACTCATCTACCACTTGAAACATTGCTCTATTTTTCCTACAATGTGTTATGATGATCACTCAAAATATGTTTGCTCAAAAAATTCCCTAATAGTGAAAGAAAGTAATTCAATTACTATTGCGATCTTTGAGAAATGGATACATATTTTGTATAGCTTATCCTTGCATGGTTTGATCTTCAAATACAAGTTACAACAAAGTTTTGAAATATTTATACAGTAGAGGAAAAGTGTTAGTATACAACAAAATGGTTAATTTTTGGAAAAAGTCGGGACTTTTTGGAAAAAGTCGAGACTTGCCATTTTAGCCATTGCGACTTTTTGGAAAAAGTCGGGAATTTTTGAAAAATTAAAAAATAGCGATTTTTTCCAGCCGATTTTTTGGCTCAGGGAAAAAATTGCAACTTTTTAAAAAGTCAGCGATTTTTCGGAGAGTTTTTTAACCTTGGATTATATATCATCATTAAAACTTGTATGTTCATCATCAACATATTGTGTATTGTACCTTCATTGTATGTATATCACTGTCAATTTCAATCATCCTTCGTTCTTTCATAAGTTGTGCACACCAATACTTTGCTATAGAAGGCTTCCCATGACTTCAAAGGTCTATATTGTACACTCATTCAAGCCATCGATGTCATGTTGGTTATCCTCATGAAGTCAAACTGTGGTCTGTTCATGACTATATAAAAACCCTAATCAGATCAATGGAGTTTCATCATCAAATTTGGTGGAGAAAGGCAATGTCACCCAAGTACTTGTCAAGCATCAAACTCAGATTTGTATTGCCGTTGTATAGTAAAAAAGGGGGCCCTCCAACACTGTTGTTAGGGCATCATTTTACTGCTGCAAAACCACTGTGTTTCCTCAGTCACCAACAAGACAAACTCAAGCTACTACTTCATCAAAACTCGGATTGTTAACCATCATACAACACCCATCTCTTTAAACATGAGGTCTACTGTTGTTGCAACTTTGACTCTGTTGCTGTTATAAATTCGGGTTTGCTGCAACACCAGCAAATTTTACAGACCCAAAAAAATATTTCAGACTGTTGCTCCCACGAAATTCCTCACCCAATTTTGACCTCATCCTACAAGTTCTCCTCCATCACTTTGCTGGATTGGTGAAGTGTTTATCAAAAATACAAAAGGTGTTGTTGTTGCAGATAGTCACCATCGAGAGGCTAAAAAGAACGAAATAAAAATTCTCTGCTACAAACTGCTCCTCCGAATTTTCACAGTCAGTCAATAGTTGACTGCTCCTTTGCCTCAATCCATGAACTTCAAAGCTCATCTGAAATTGTACATAGCAAAAATGAAGACACGACTAGGTATTTATACCCATTTTCCACCATAATTTTGAGGATCCGACTTTAAAAAGAAAAACATTTTTTAATTTGAATTTGAATTTAATTTATGGAGCCGACTTTCACATCATCAATTTAATATCGTTGTATCAGCATTTGATGGGGCTTTAGGGTTGTTATCACATATATAGTAGTCGGGAAACCATATTCTATTTTTCAGATTCCAGTACACTTTTCAGTGAGTTCCCTTACATATGAGATGTTGAGATGAGCATCTATGATGGATCATTAGTTGATGATGGACTATATTACTCTCCCATGCCATGACTGAGTCTCAAGACACTCATATTTGAGGACTGATGTAGTCATTTAGCCATTTTCAGAGCAGTTAGTAGTGCCTAGAGTTGCATCAGTAGTTTTTCATTGGACAGATGTTGGTTCAGATTGATGGTTTACATGTACATGACTCAGCAGATATTATCTTGTGTTATGGTTATCATTGCTTTTATATTCATACTTGTGACATGTCTTAGCATCTAGTGTCATTATTTGGTGGTCATATAAATATGTGGACTTAGATGTATTGATATTATGTATGTATGTCTCTACTTAGACCTAGAAGTTCTTGACCCATGCTCATTGGGTTTACCCTCCTTAGGGAGAATAGAGGTGATCATTCCCACCATACTTTGGCTTGCTAGTGTTGGTTTCATTGTTCACTATCTCCACCCATCCATTTCCTTCCAGTTATGTTTTCAGCCCGACCAACTACTTGACTTGTGGCATGGAGGACCTTTCCCCACTAGAGCCTCTGTGTTGGAAAAGCTTCCCTGTTTACTTGTGTCTCGGCTCTGAGTTTCCTAGGTTGTGTTGGCTAAACCTGAAGCAAATAGCGCTGCCATCAATACAAAATATTTGGAAATGAAATGAATATCTTATGAAAAATCCCATTCATGAAAAGTAGTGTTTTTTAACATACATGAATGCAAGGCAAGGCTAATGAAATTGGCTTTGAAGTATATTGAAATGAATATCTTAAAACATTCATGAAAAGTAGTGTTTTTAAACATGCATGAATGCATGAAGCCTTAATAAATAAAAATCTGTGTAACAAATGGATCAAGGCTATGGAAAATTGAAGGCCCAAAAAGCAATGGTTCTTAAAAGTTCTATCTAAAGATTGTTGGACTCACTTTTATTTGATTTGGATTGTGAGCATTTGTCAAGGTGAATAAGCACCTCTGAACGTAACTTATCCATTTGTGAGACACTGTCATCCCCTGTGTTATTGCTTGTCGGGTATATGCTAGAGTGAGTACTCCCTTTCCATTTCTAAAGTGTCACAGTGTCATGTGGGTAGTCACCCTTTATCCTAACCATTTGATTTCTATCCCTCACCCTTCACTAGCAAATTGATTACAACTATGAAGTGAGTATGGTCTTGAAAGTGTGGTTTGAGTTATAGTTAATTAATGAAACTCTATATATTTGGTTGATAGATCGCCAGTGAAATGATTACTACTTGTTATAATTGTTATTTGAATGATTTGTAGAGCATGTCTTAGCATTTAAACACTTGCAGCAGATGGATGTTATCCTGGGTTATATTATTGATCATTTGCAGATTACTATTTTATCTGTCTGGGCATATTGGATATTATTTTTGATCATGCAGAGATCTGTACGGTGTATGAGTATGCACCTTAGATGGATTTGGACTCCTTGAATCCAATGAGACAACTCATTTTCAATTCCGGGCAGTTACAGTGATGATTTGTCTCAGTGTACCATTCTGGTGTAGTTTTTCCATGTTGAATGGCCTATCAAAGCAGAGAGGTGATGTGATTGGTTCACCTAGGGCGTTGTATGAGGAGGGGGTGGTCCAACCACTTGTTTTTACCATATTACTCCCCTCCCAGAGATCCTGGTGGGCTCTGTTACCACCTAAATGGTAACTTGGTATTCAGAGATTGTTTGAGGCATGTTATAGGTTGTCCATTCTTGTACCACCATGCTAGCACCAGGCTGAAAAAGAGCAGCCTTCAGTGCTGTCATATAATTACAGACCAGGTTTCAGCAACACTGATTTGAGAGTATGTTGCTTCATACAGTATACTTTCCAGTGCCATGAATGCCTCCCCAAAACTTCAGCAATTGTATGGTACCAGATAATGTCTAATACATAGGTACGATAAGCCTGCACCTTGGCTGTTAATTGGCTTGAGAAACCCAGAGAATAAGTATGAAGGCACAAGGCATAATGTTGGATTTGAAATGATCGATTCTATTGCTAGAGCAGAAGGTATTTCTCTGAACGCAATTCAATCAAAATCATTAATTGGAAAAGAAGTTCTTGAAGAGTATGATGGGAGTGTAAAAAAGGAGAGCAGTTTATATCAGGAGTGTGAAAAATATATCAGCTAGGGGCATGCAACAGAAGTATGGCTTTGAGGGCCACATCAATGCATGTTGGACACACCAAATCACATCTGTTCAGTCAAAAGTAGCACTGTCAATGCATCTCTGTGTGAGAGAAGAGAATGCATAAGAAACCTGAATCGTACCCGTAGTCTTCTTCATATATGACCCTCCTTCGTGGCTGATGAAGTGTATAAAACCTGAAGCATATGCAGAATCAAGCCTAAGGAAGCAAATCATAGAGACACTGGAAATATACGAATTGTGCATCAGCGTTTGGCAGGTTGGAACGAGGAAGCTAGCATTTCAAAATATGAGTAGCGGTGTCAAGAGAACCCATGGACTGTATAAGACATTTTTTGGGAAGCAATAGAGAATCAAGGCATCCTTAAGAGGTAGTCAAGTTTCAAGAGCATTCAAATCAATAAACATATCAAAGGAAGAGCCCATTTATCCTTCCTCGATTGCATCTGGAAAATCTACTCGTGCAATTGTTGATAGTAAAATGAAGAATGAAATCAAAGATGGCATACCCATGATCCATAGCAGTGATAAATATGAGGGCATGAGGATACCCTCTCCAGAAGTTCGGCAAGGATCGAGTAAAGTTGGCATTGAAGGAAGCTTGGTGGATTTGAAGGATGATGACAAGTTGACAGTGGCAGTTTACGGGTTCTGAAATTATTACAGCAGAGATTAAGATTTGATCGGTTCATGTCTAGCAAGTGGTTGTCCTCGTCATTTCTTAAGTCATCAGAGCCATTCATAGGTGGATGGCGTCGTTGTTAAAATACTTTTTGAGCGGCTGGCTTATCAAATCAATGACCCACGAATTGCCAGTCTCAAGTAAATCCTGCTCGAAGTTCCATTTCAACAAAATCAGTCGTGGATAAAGCCGAGATTTTCGAGCCTCCTTTGGTGTCGTGGCAGCAGGAAGCTACGGTCTACTCAAGTAGCTGAGAGTATTGATGCTGGAAGCCAAGCACATTTGATGGATTGATTTTGTGTTTATCATCTAGCAATTGTTTGGAGATGCGCTAGATCGTGGAGTATCTTGGGACAGCTCGTGAGTAAATCAAGTAGAAATCCACGACTTTATTTGGGCATCCATCGGCGTCCTTGGTAGCAACATAAGTCAAGTAGTAAGTCGGGTTAGAAACAAAACTGGAAGGTAATGGATGGGTGGAGACAGTGAAAGATGAAGCCAACACTAGCAAGCCAAAATAATGGTGGGATTGAATACCTCTATTCTCTCTAAGGAGGGTAAAACCAATGAGTATAGATCAGGAACTTCCAAGTCTAAGTAGGGACATCAATACATAATGCAAATACATCCAAGTCCATATAATTATGACCGCTAGATCATGACACTACATGTTAATACATGTCACAAAGATAAGTATAAGAGCACTGATAACCATAACACTATATAATAAAAGTTGAGTCATAATCATGCATATAATCCATCAGAACCATCATATGTCCAATGAGAAAGCACTGATATAAATCTGGGCATCAATAACTGCTCTGTAAATGACTAAATGGCTACATCAGTCCTCAAATCTGAGTGTCTTGAGACTCAGTCTTGACATGGGAGAGTACAATAGTCCACAAATAAAGTAATGATTCGACAAAACTGCTCATCTCAGCATCTCATATGTAAGAGATCTGGCTGAAAAATGTATTGTATCTGAAAAATAGAATATGGTAGCTCGACTACTATATATGTGATAACATCTGGCTCCAGCTGGGACAAGTGCTTTGCTGAAAAAGAGTGCTTGAAAACCACAGAATCTCTAGTCTTCGCACTTTGCTTCTCGCATCCTAGATCAATCCATCTAGCTCTACAACCGTTACCAAAAATGTCACTCACTACCTGCAGCATGTCTAGAGCTATACCAAACTCATAGACCGGTCGTCAGAACGATATGTGGATAATATATAAAATACTGAAAATAAAGATGCATGAAACTAAAAAACAGAAAATAAATCTAATCTATAACCATAACTTTCAAGAAAAGTTTGATTTTTTTTTTTTAATGTGCAAGATAACAAAAACAAAACTATACTAAGAGCTTCAAAGGTGAGCTTCAGGAAAAGATGCAAAATTCTACACTACTGCCGGGAAAGGCTTATTCAGGTCCTACCTACCCTACTCTAACCAATTTAGACAAGTGTTAGGTAAAATCATAAATCCAATGCAACCATTTGTTGAACGAATCCATTGAACTTTCTTCACAGTTAATGACCCAATAAGCCAAAGATGGTTTGAAAGTAATGTATATGAAAATTGAAACCATTCTAACTTGTTGTTTGAAATTCAAAGAAAGATCTGGAATGAAATCATGCCAAGGCTGAAATTGACTTTCTAGAAACTCATCCATCCAGATACTGACAGGATCATAAGAAGTATGTAAGCACGCTCTTGATGGAAGGAGACAATATGACTCATGATTCAACCACTCCAAACAGTTCTTTGTTTTCTCCTCTACCTTACTAGGACATTCAATTCTATTCTCTCCAGAAAAAATGAGAAAATCAAATGGGGACAAGTTGTAATGTAATGAAACTGTGAATGAGATCAAGCCCATTTGTTGTTTAAAAATGAAGAAAAGATGAAATTGATCTTTATACACCTTCTCCAGCCATCCATTATAGAAATTTACACATTGAAAAAATTTATTCATTAAGGATGACTGAGAAGAGACATGAAGTGCATTTTCCCCAATTACGTGATAATGCTTAAACTCCTGATTCAAAATTTCGAAAGTAACAACTTGATTAAACGACAAACCCATACAAGAAGACTTGAAGATTTGGGACGGAAGGGTGGATTGAAAATTTTCTCCCAAACTTGGAATAATTGATCTCAGAATTTGATGAGAGGAAAGAGCATTTAAACTAATTCCAGGAGTGATTTCAAGATTCGAAACAAGGTCAGTATCCACACATTGAACCAACATATTATGATTGAGGATTGGATGAAGAATTATATCGATACTATCAGGACAAGGCTCTTCATTGCAATGTTCTTGGTCAAGTTCACTTATAATCGTATCATCATGTGATTGTTCTTCTTTAAGCTCTAGATAAGGAAAAACATCAATAAGCTCGGTTTCAGTTTCCCTATCACTCTTACAGACATGCTCTTCAATCACAATATGACCATAAGATTGCTCTTTATTAATTTCAACCTCTTCTTCTGCAGTGATATGATCAAGGTATGAATCTAGATTCGGATAGGTTGGACATTGACTCAAATTATCATCAATTAAGCAATGACTATGGAGTTGCTATTTTAAAAGCTCTTGAATGACCTCACCAATGGAAAGCTCAGCTAAAGATGTTTCTTGATAATGATCATTTTGTTCTTCTTTATTTGTGCCTTCCTGAGCTAATGATGACAACATTTTAATAAGTTCCCCTTCTATATCAATATCAAGTTCATAACCCTGAAAGGTCGAGATTTGACCATCATCACTCTCTTGTATTGAAGAGTCATTCAAAGGCATGTCCATTGTTGGATCAAGAGAGGAGGAATCAATTTGATGAGGAAAATCGTCAGTTATCTCATTATGGTTATCCTGATCATCTTCATCAGATTGATCCTTAACAACACAATCATTATTTGGATGTATGGATTTATTAATGCTTGTAACCCATTCTTTTCTTAATAAATCGGTAAACATGTTGTATCCAGTGATGGATCCTGGTGCTAACGTGTATAACCAATAATCGGTGTTACCTCCTAAGGATTCACAAAGGGCTCACATATAGACATATTCATGTTCTGCGCCCATGGATTCCATATAACACCAACAAGCATCCAAGTGGCTTTCAATTGATTTGGTTGAATTTGCAAAGAAATGAGGCAACCCTTTAATGTATATTTTTGGCATAGGATGAGGTGCCTCGTAGATTTTAGAGAAGTCCAGACGAGATAGAAGTTTCCTTTTAAGCTTGGTTGGATTTTCCTTGATTTCGTTGAAAAATTGGACAAATAAATTTGAGTTCATTGTGAAGAATGGGATGTTCTAAGAACTTAAGATTAATACGTTGTGTATGGTCCTCATTGGAGTCGTAAGGTGGAGTCGCCAGGTGAACCACACAAGTAATTCACCAATAAGAGATATGTCGTAGGGAAAGGTGAGGTATGTGTTGTCGCCTGAAACTGGCACGCGGGTGCCGAAAGCCCAAACCGCGGGCGCGCCGGCCCGGCGACAACCTCTCGAGAGAGAGGCCAATGTCACCACACCTTCTCTCTC
>LPNX010697441.1:21680-49925 GCA_001517045.1 Pseudotsuga menziesii
TTACAATGAAGAAGCCTTGCTTCTCTTATAGGCAAAAAAGCCCTTCTAATTAAAAATAAAAAATAATAGCAAAATAATAGAAGAGAGAAAAAGCGGATGGAGTTGGATCCACTTTTTCCTCCTCTCGAATACCTCCAAAAATCCCCACTTACTAATGTAACTCCACATTCAAATAGACACCAACTTAACTTTATTAGTGGAGCTCATACCCTGACTTCTAGTTACAATCGCATACACCTACATTATGAACAGTCCACCCTTGAGATGGTACTCCGAACAAATCATGTTATGATACGTGGGCCCATCAAAGAATTGGCCGCTACCTTCTAAATTATGTCAAACGCCAATTCGCAAGCAGCTTGACTCGCTGGCCAACTCGATGGTCAATCCAGTCGCTCCGAACACAGCGAGGTAAATCCCGTAAAGATTGGCAAATCTAGACTGAGAGGGGTCGCTGATTGACAGGTTCATTGATTCGTCGTTTGTGATTTCGGGCTTTCTTTATTTGATTGACGGTCAACAGCTATCAAGGTAAAGTGGTCCAACTGATAACGTCCATGGATCTTCAAACAGATAAGCCTCACGCTGCAAAAAACACAAAAATCGGGATGATTGAAGTCGATAAAGATGCCGTGACCGTGACTCCCGTTCTCAGCGGGTGTCAATGAAATTTCTGCAGGGAAGATGTGTCAGCGACTCGCGGCCATTGTAAATCACGCGGATTCAACCACAAACTGCCCAAATCAAGAATGTAATAACTGAAGATGACTTTATGCAGTTTGCAGGATTTTCAAAGCTGATCATCCATAATAATAATAAAAAATGCCATTTGGGTGTGAACTGCTCCAGAAGATTCCACGCTGACGACCTCCATACAATCGGCGGATTGATGAAGACGTTGGTCAATGGTATGGTGAAATCCGGCGAACTTTGTCCGCTCTAAAAAATAAACGTGGCTTCCAGGATGAAATGACATGGGTTCAAGCTCCACGATACTGACTTGTAATCTGTCGCCAATGATCCACGGGCCCAAATTACATGACTCAACTGCCAAGGGTGGACTCCAAGATTTGGCGGGTTTTCATCTAAAGGCTTCTGCTGTGAAAGAGCACTGATGATGAGTGCCACAAGATCGATGGTTATTTCATGTGATACATTAGCCTTTGATTATTCATTACAAATTTCCAGATCGATCAATGCGCCTCTAGATAACACATAAACAATCATTGCTGTGTGAGATCAATGCAACTTCTTTTCATATTGATGCCTGTCCGCCAATTTTCTTAATTTGCCGCTAGTGGTGACGAAACCCTTTCCCACAAAAGTGGCCTCACCATCTAAGCTCTGTACAAGGAACATATGTTGATACTTTTACATTCTTTTTTGGAGCAGAAGCTTGCAAACTCTGGTTTATTCAATAGAATTAACAGAAGTATCATCAGAATTTCTTCTTGTGCCTGCTGTCTTGTGTGATCGTAAATCTGCAAGAGCTGCAACCAATCTCCTTAAGACTTCAGCTCTCATACAAAGTCTGGCACCTTGATTAGGATTAGCACATGATCTAAACTCAATTGCTTTCCACATTCTGTGATGGCTGCCAGCGAACTACACATTTGTGAATTTGGAGGTTACGTAGGGCACATTGACTGCTGTAAAAAATGCTTTGTCCTGAAGAAGTTATGCTGCTATGCATGATTTGTAACAACTCCAGAAAGGAGTTTCCATCCATGTGAAAAAACTTTGGACACCCCTGTCAAATTGGAGGTAACAATATGTTAAACCAAGGTAGGCCTCTACCTCCTCGGCAACGGCACCAAAATGTTGTCACCAACCTTGTAGTTTCCTGTGTGAGGTGGATCCAGGATGGATGGTAGAGGGGCAAGCAACTAAGGAGGTGGAACCAAGACTGCCTAGACTCCCAAATGGATGGTTGTCACAGCAATCAAGGCAGTCTTCACTTTATGTTATCTAAGTCCAAGACAACAACGGGGGAGACCCAGATCTACTCCCAACAGGAGATATTAGACCTAGACAACAGATCAGATCAATTATGGCTTGAGGTACATAAGGTTTAAGGTAATTAGAAACTCTAGATCTATGGATGATAGTAGTAAGTGGACTAGGGCTTTGGATGAGGGCTTCAGTCATACAAGGGTTGATCTAAAGTGACCTGTAAGGATAATACTAGATCTAGGGTTAAGGCACTAGCAACTGATTAAGATAACCACTGTCTTTTGGAAACGTAACTGAGACAGGGTGAGTAAGGACAAAGTTGGGACTGTCTAGTACCAAAGAGATAGACTCAGTGAGAGATATGAAAATGCCAGGTTACCTAAGTTATCGAGGAGTGGTCAAAATTCAAGGGAAAGAGGTCAACAAGGGGCTAGCGCTATGCTTGGAGATTAGTGCATGTTCAGCCTTGGGTAATGGAGTCAGTATCAGCACAGCGTTTAAGTGAACCCACCTGGGATATGCCCTGATCTATGGACCCAGAAAAGGATTTGGTTCGAAAGATTCAGGTTACAGGGAAATCGGCAGAAGGAGGGCTAGCGCTAGGGTTTGGAGAGACAAATCTGCAGATCTAGAGCCACCAGGAGATTATCAGCTCAGTGTTGGAGTGAAAATGAGATCAGTATGGCCTGATCTACAAACCCAAGTCAAAAAATTTCAGGAAAAATCAGATCTGGAAAAGTCAAAATCTGATGAGGGAGGCTAGGAGGCTGAAAGTCAGTTTTTTAGATCTAGGGCTACTTGGAAAGAACTAGCTCAGCGTTGGGGATGTTATAGGATGAGGAAGACCTGATCTACAAACCCATGTAATTATTTTTCAGAAAAGTCAAATTTTCAGTGGGGCGCTGGGGTTTGAGCAGTCTGAAAGTCAGATCTAGGGAAAACCAGTCACAATTAAGGAAGCGTTGAGGATGATTTAGTGAGGGGGAGGCCCGATCTACAAAACCCAGAAATGGTTCAGTCAAAGATCAAGTGGTTTCCCGATAAAATATTTTTTGTATTTTTATTATTTAGGAGTTTTTAATGAAAAGCAGGTACAATGGATTGAGATCTGAAGAGAAGAGACTCACCTGTTAGATATTACTTGGAAATGCTTGTAGATGCCTTGATGATGATGATCCTCACTATTCCGATCAATTTGAGAAGATCGAAGCGAGCTCTATGTCCAGTATTTGCTCGATGAAGTCAATGCACCCTCTCTCCTGCACAACAAACGTCAACCATATCAGATTTGCTATGACATGAGAAAGAAACTATATGCTGCAGAAAAATAGCAAGAAGAAATCATAGGTCACCACAACACTAATGAAAACTCCCTGATAAAAAAACGAAGACAATCCAAGCGAGTTGAGGTCCCCCTGCAAAAATGCCCAAGCTGAAGTCGTCCTCCTATAGACACGACAATGATCCCCAAAAATATAGATCTCATAACAATTTCCCGAATGCTAGGAAGCAAAATACTTTCCAATCACCATCGAAGAACATTAGATGCAAAGCAGATCCAGAAAATATCTACAAAAAATCTTTCTATTAATCAGATCCAACATCCAAAGACCCTTTACAAATGAGAAGCTCTCTCCTTTAAATAGAAATGAGAGAACCAAAATCCTAACCACTTTCAAAACGAGTGGCTAAGATTAAAAGATAAAATATTATAATCAATGGTTGAGATGAGCTCAACATACAATACATGGATCAATATAACCATAAAGATCCAAAGTGGACTAAATCACCCATAAAGAGGGTACCCCACTCAACAAAAAATAAATGAAGCACATTGTAATACCCTAGTTTTGACCCTGGTTACATTAAAGGGTACATGATGTATATTTTGTAATTAATCATGGTGAGGAGCTAAAGGTAAAAGCCCCACCATCGATTTGGCTGTGTTATGTTTCGGTAATAGGGATCGTTGCCGATGGTATATCGTGCTATCCGACACATTATAGCTTTGGCATCATGTAAATACGCACATCAATTTAATTAAATCTACAGCTAGCTACGATGTTGCAACGTTAAAATGAAAAGGGCATGATTTCCAAGGGTAAGGAAGGGGGTTTTCTAACCCGTGGGGGCCATTGGGAGTTAGCCATGTGTCACCACCCTGTTGTTCTGTTGTTAGTTGGGGGCATCTACTTGCTGGCAGCGAAAACCACCACCAACACGCTCATGCCTGCACCCACTCTCCACGACGTGCCTTCTGGGTAGCGGATGGTCTGCCCACTATGTTGATCGCGAGTCTGTTCATCTCCTCTCACGCAGACTGAGTTAAAAGATACACATTCCTTTGTTTGGGGGTTCGCCATTCCCTTCACACACCGCCTTGCTAATGGGAGCAACGTTCTTCCTCTGGTTCAGACAGAAAGTCTGTGTTTTGACCCCTCCATTGTTGGACTGTAAAACGTTGCTGTAATTATTCACTATGGGATGTTTTTCGTGGTTTTCAGAGTGATATGTCTCCCTCCTGTTCACGCAGAGAGTTTGTATCTTCTACCATTGTCAGACTGTGCAGCGTTCTATTTTTACTCCACCATTGTCGATTGTGAAGGGTGCATTGACTTCACCGTTGAGAAGGGGCCATTGTTGGGCAACGTTGCTAGTGTGTCTGGATTGTGGAGCGGTCTGTTGTTCATCGTGACCCATGTTGTGGGTTCCTTCTGTGTTTTTCATTCACAGTTTTGCTTTGGCTGTCTTTTCCCCTCACACACAGATGGAGAATCGGTTCCTTCCCCTTCTGCGGACTGCGTGTTTTTCCCATTGTTTCTTTATGGGATTGGGCTGTTGATCTATCCCTAGTTGGGTTGCTGCGTGTGCAAACATCCTTTTGGGGTTTTGCTGTGTGTCTATGTTTTCCCCTGTCCATGCTGGAAGTTTAGTTTCTTTTCTATTATGGACTGTGTAATGTTGCCATAGTTTTCATTGTGAGTTTGGGCTGTCGATTTACCCTGGTTTTGGGTTGCTTCTTGGTTGCTAAGGATGCAGACGTCTTTTGGGGATTGTTGCTGAGTTGTTTTGACCACTCTAGGGCCAAAAACAACTCTGGAGCGTGGTTTGACCTGAACTGTGTTTCACCTTTTGTTTGGGGTTGTCACCCTGTTGTCTTTGCCTTCTTCACAGAGCTGTGAGATGTTTGTTTTATTGCGGCATGCAATGGTTGGTCTTTGGACTGTTGAGAGTAGGATTAGAGGCTAGGTTTGCTTGAGAAAACTGGTGTTTGAGGCCACCAGCTTAGCATTTAGCCTTTTCGAGCTCCTTGACGGCCCGATAAACCCTACTGTGTGGGCTTGGTTGATTTGTGTACCTTGGCTATGTGTAAGCCTGCTTTGACCCTTATTCCTTGAGGAATCGTGCCCAGCTTGGGGGTGGCAATGTTGCTTAGAGATTGATGAGCATGCTGGCCTATGGTTGGGTGGAATGTTGCAGCGACGTAGCTGGTTGCAGGACGAGTTCTTATCAAATGAGTATTCTTGTCCATTTTACTTCTGCAACTATATTTATTGATTAAAGAATATGATGAACATGTGGCATGCTTGAATGAATGTATGTTTTCTTTCGCTATGTATTATGTTTAAGGATTATGCATCGTAGTATGTATTATGTTTGAGCTTTTTATCTCAACATTATATGCCTGTTCATGTTCATGGGGCTGTTTGCCCACATGTTTGATGTTAGTAACGTCTTCTTCGTCGGTCAGAGGGTCAGGGACGTTACACACATGGTGGGTCCATGGAGTGTTAACTAACTCCCTATGGGTGCCCCATGGCACAATAAAATAATATAATATTTTAATTCTTTGACTTTGTGCCTCCTTGAGGAAATCGTGAGCCTCCCAAAAGCTCCAGAAAATAATATAAAAATGCCCAAAAAATAGGTGTGGGCCCAATCAGGTGCTGCAATTGCTGGAGAAGGTGCGGAGGACATCACTCTCATCATCATGACTCATCCCATGTAATTTCCTTGCCTCAATAACCCAAATCGATTTCTTCAAAAGCCATTTAATCATTTTTTAATCTGCGTCGAGAAACATGAACCTGCCAAAACAGCCTCCTAAGGTGCCTGCGTTGTCAAACTGAGCCCACTAGGCTCTCTAGCATGGGGGTACTATGGTATAATCAAGTGGTTGCACCCCCTATGCCCATACAACGCCCTAGGAGATCCAAATGAAACATTTCCCTGCTCAAACACATCATCCTGTGAAGCAAAACTACATTAGAAAGGTAAAATGAGCTTGATCATCTCTGCAAGTGCCCAGAACTGAAAATAAGTTGTCTCATTAGAATCAGAGAGTCCAAATCCATCTAGGGTGTATACTCATACCCTTTCCAGGTCTTTTCCTGATCATCAACAACATCCAATAGACAATATACTCACTTGTAAATGACCATATACCAATAATATAACTCAGACTATCATCCATCTGCTGCAAGTGCTATAAGGCTAAGACATGCTCTACAAATCATTTAAGCAACAATCATAACGAGTAGCAGTCATTTCACTGGCGATACATCAACCAGATACATATATAGGGATTTATTTATTATTACTCAGACTAGACTTTCGGGACTATACTCACTTCATAGTTGTAGTCAATTTGCTAGTGAAGGGTGAAGGATGAAATTTACAAGGCTAGGGAAAATGATGACTTCCTACTTAACATCATGACACTTTAAATATGGCAGGGAATACTCACTATAACCACCCGCCGGGCAAACAACAACACAAGGAATGGCGGTGCCTCACAAATGGTTGAGTTGTTCAGAGAGTGCTTATTCAACTTAGGCATCATGTCTACGACAAGTTTGATCTAGTTTCATTAGGACCATCCATTTTATTTCCATGGCCTTTTTGGCCTATATGACCCTTTGGGACTTCACGAGTGCTTAAAAGCACAACTAATTGTAGCTTTCATCCGGGACATATTCAAATTTATAAGGTCAGCAATATTAGGATATAGCATATATTTAACCATTGTTTTTTTGGGCCTTTTCAAATACCCTTCAAGGGGTATTTATAGCATTTCATTGCTCTTGCCATTTTTCTCATATGTTAAGAAACACAGTTTAGCATTTTTATTTTCTATGGGCACATATATAACATTTTCTAATACAAGTAGTACATGAGCTTTCAGTTTTAGCCAACAACATCTCCAGTGACCAAGGGGAGTTCTGTACAGTGCCAAACATCGGGACAACCGACCAGAATGATTTAGGAATACAATCCAACACACCAAAGGCAAGTTTTATCACCAACTCAAAGTCGGGACACAATATAAACAGGGAGGTTTGTCCAACAAAGGTTCTAGCAGGGAAAGGTCCTCCATGCCACAAGTCAAGTAGTAAGTCAGGTTAGAAACAAAACTGGAAGGTAATGGATGGGTGGAGACAGTGAAAGATGAATCCAACACTAGCAAGCCAAAATAATGGCGGGAATGACTACCTCTATTCTCCCTAAGGAGGGTAAAACCAATGAGTATAGATCAGCAACTTCCAAGTCTAAGAAGGGGCATCAATTCATAATACAAATACATCAAAGTCCATATAATTATGACCGTCGAATCATGATACTACGTGTTAATACATGTCACAAAAATGAGTATAAGAGAAATGATAACCATAACACTATATAATAAAAGCCAAGTCATAATCATGCATATAATCCATCAGAACCATCATCTATCCAATGAGAAAGCACTGATATAAATCTGGGCATCAATAACTGCTCTGTAAATGACTAAATGGCTACATCAGTCCTCAAATCTGAGTGTCCTGAGACTCAGTCCTTACATGGGAGAGTACAATAGTCCACAAATAAAGTAATGATCCGACAAAACTGCTCATCTCAGCATCTCATATGTAAGAGATCTGGTTGAAAAATGTATTGTATCTGAAAAATAGAATATGGTAGCCCATCTACTATATATGTGATAACAATCACCTAAGCATTTATAGCAGCATCGTAATCTTAGTAGTGTCCTTCATTAAACATAAAGGTGAATATGTTAATATCAATGTTTATGCGCAGACTAAGTGAGTGATGATACAATGTGCAAATGAACAACAATCATTAGTCCATTTATCACCATTAACTCACCCTTTGTTTTGTCACTATGTACGCCAAGGAATAAGGTACACCAGTATGGGAAGGCTGCCACTGTAAAGGGAAACCCTGTAGGGTAAAAGGGCTATCAAAAAATGAGCAACAACAAGGGACAGGCTCAAGGATAAGAAGAGAAGGAAAAGGGCAGAGCCGAGAAGGGAAAAGCCTTAGTGCTGTCACAAAGGAGAGGCCCAAGGGAGAGGAAGAGTAAAGGAAGGGCAGCCGAGGGTAAGGGGAGGTTTGCAAAAGTTGCAGCGACGGTTTAAGCTAGGGCTATGAGGGTTAGCAAAGGGTTTAGCTAGGGTAGCGAGGGTAGGGAAGACTGTAGGAAGAAGGCAACAAGGGTTTGGTTTAGGGTGGTAGCTAGGATGGAAGTTAGACCTAAGGGTAGAGAAGGCCTTAAGGAAACTTCCAAGGGTGGGATATTTTTGCTAGCAGCAGGTTCGGAGACTCTAGGAGCAACCAAAGGGGAAAGGGATAGGACCAAGGGTGCAACAGGCCTATAGGATGGTTTGGAGGAGGGTATCGAAGTTCTAGGAAGGGTCTAGAGATGACAACGAAGGTGGTAGAGGAGCTGGAGCAGGTAGGGGAGAGTGGAGGGAAGAAGAACCAACAGGTTCTTTAGGGAAACGTTGGTTCAGAAAAAGCAACTAACCCTAACCTAGGTTTGTATTAACACAAAAACTAACCTAACTAAACCCTGGGGATAACCTAAACTAACCTAAACCTAAGTTAAACCTAATTTTTGGAGAAGAAAATATGTGAAAACCAAGGGAGATCTACCCTAGCAAAATCCCTACCACAACCTAGGGGATTTAGGAAGGATGGCTAATCTAGAGAGGAAGAGTTCATAGGTCAAAGTTTCAAACAACTAGCCTAGAAAACTAAGGTAAAAACCCTAGAGGACCCTCATAATGAGGCATGCCTCAACTAGCTATGGTGACAAGAAGGATGGCAACGACTTTTTCTAGGAAAAAATGCAGCACTAGGGCTACCACTTAGTCTTGAACATGCATCATCCACCAACAATCAAACAAAGAGATAAGAAGCCTGTTATCACCCGCCTTGTAGTTGCCTTCTTGAGGTGGATCCAGGATGGATGGTAGAGGGGCAAGCAATTAAGGGGTGGAACCACGACTGCCTAGACTCCCAAATGGATGGTTGTCACGCCAATCAAGGCAGCCTTCACTTTTGGTTATCCTAGTCCAGGACAACAATGGGGGAGACCCGGATCTGCTCCCGACAGGAAAGATCGAACCTAGACACCAAAAGAAGATCAGACGGGGCTTCAGGTTACTTAAGGTGCAAGGTGAATGGAAACCCTAGCTCTAGGGTTTAGGTACTAGCAACTGGTGGAGGTGACCATTGTCTTGGGAAACGTAACTATGATAGGGTAAACAAGGACAGAGTTGGGACTATCTAGTACCTAGAAATTAGACTCAATGAAAGGTATTTGAGTTATCCGTAATGTTGGTAAAGAGCAAAGGCTAAGAGCCTAAGGGCAGCGCTAGCTAGGAGATCAGTGCTTTGTGTGCATTGGGAAATGGAGTCAACAACAAACCAACGTTTCAGAAAAACCACCTGGGAGACACCTTGATCTACGAACCAGAAAGTAGTTGGTCCGGAAAAGCTAAGGTACAGGAAACCCAGCTCAATGGATGACTAGCACTAGGGCTTGGGAGGACAGATCTGCAGTTTCAGGGTCACCGGGAGGCTAATGGCTCAGCGTTGAGGAAGAAAAGAGGTCAAGGAGACCTGATCTACAAGCCCAAATCAGGAAATCAGCAAAAAAATCAGATCTAGAAAAGTCAAAATCTGATGATGGGGCTAGGAGGCTGAAAACTGATTTTTAAGATCTAGGGAAAACCAGGATGAATTAGCACAGCGTTGGGGGTGTTCTGGAATGCTTGGGCCCTGATCTATCAGCCTATCTTGTCATATTTTAGAAAAAAATCACTGCCGAAAAAGTCCAGTTTTCAGTGAGGGCGCTAGGGTAGTTTCAATTAATTTTTCAGATCTAGACGAAATGGTCAAGCAGTTGCATAGCGTTGGGGTTGATTTAGGCTACGTGGGACCCGATCTATCCTTCTATGAAGTCAGAATTCAGAAAAAAACTCAAAACCTTAGCAAGTCAATTTTCAGTGGGGGGTTATGCAGTTTTCTACTTAAAAATCAGATCTAGGTCAAACTGTGATGAATTTGACCAGCATTTCAGTTTATTTGATGTAGGGGAGGCCCAATCTATGAAACCCAGAAATGGTTTGGAAAAATATCGGACAGTTCCCTGATTTATTAATTTTTAGGTTTTTTAGTGTTTTAAAAGTTTTTCAGAAAAAAAAAGTTGAATTCAGCAAGGTACAATGGAATAAGATCTGAAAAAGAAGAAATTACCTGTTGGATCTTACCTGAAAAATATTGTAGAAGTCTGTAACAGTGACGATCTTTGCTATCCCGGTCAATTCTGGAAGACCCCCATGATTTCTATGGCATATGAAAGCTCCAGGCCACCAAAGCGCCCCCTACCCTGCATGAGCAAACGTCAACCATATCAAATTTGCACATACAAAATAAAGAAACTGAATGCTACAAGACAGTAAAATGAAGTAATCATGCATCACAATGAAACTAATGAAAACCCCCTGATCCAAGACGAAGAGAACCGAGCGAGTTGAGGTCCCCCTACAAAAACGCTCCAGCCAAAACACCCTCCTGTAGACAAAACAATGATAGCCATGAAAAATATAGATCTCACGAGAATTTCCACAATGCTAGGAAGTTGAATACTAGACTAGCTAATCACCATTTGAGCACATCAGATGCAAAGCAGATCCAGAAAAATTTCCACAGGAAAAGTCTTTTTATTATTCAGATCCAAGAGCCAAAGACCCTTTACAAATGAGAAGCTCTCTCCTTTAAATAGAAATGAGAGAACCTCAACCATAACCAAATCCTAACCACTTTCAAAACGAGTGGCTAAGATTAAAAGATGAAATGTTCTAATCAATAGTTGAGATGAGCTCAACATACAATACATGGATCAATATAACCATAATTTATCAATGTGGACTAACCCATCCAAAAAAGGTAACCCACTCAACAAGAAATAAATGAAAGCACATGGTGGGTCCAAGGAGTGTTTGACTAACTCCCTTTGGGTGTCCCCATGGCACAATAAATAATATAACAATTTAATTCTTTGACTTTTGTGCCTCCTTGAGGAAATCGTGAGCCTCCAAAAAGAGCTCCAGAAAATAATAAAAAATGCCCAAAAAATAGGTGTGGGCCCAATCAGGAGCTACAACTACTGGAGAAGGTGTGGAGGACATCACTCTCATCATCATGACTCATCCCATGTCATTTCTTTGCCTCAGTAACCCAAATCGATTTCTTCAATAGCCATTTAATCATTTTTTAATCTACCTCAGGAAACGTGAACCTGCCAAAACAACCTCCTAGGGTGCCTGCGTTGCCAAACTGAGCCCATTAGGCTCTCTGGGATGGGGGTACTATGGTACAAACAAGTGGTTACACCCCTATGTTCCATACAACGCCCTAGGAGATCCAACTAAAACATCTCCCTACTCAGACATATCAACCTATGAAGAAAAACTGCATCAGAAAGGCAGAATGATCCTGATCATATCTGCAAGTGCCCGGAACTAGAAATAAAATTTCTCATTAGACTCAGAGAGTCCAAATCCATCTAAGGTGTATACTCATACCCCTCATAGGTCTCTATATGATCATCAACCATATCCAATAAACAATATAACCCTCTGTAAATGATCAGACACCAATAATAACTCAGACTATCATCCATCTACTGCAAGTGTTAAAAGGCTAAGACATGCTCTACAACTCATTCAAGCAACAATCACAACAAGTAGCAATCATTTCACTGGTGGTACATCAACAAATACATATATAAGGCTTTATTTATTATTACTCAGACTTAGACTTTCAGGACTATACTCACTTCATAGCTGTAGTCATTTTGCTAGTGAAGGGTGGAGGATGAAATTGACAAGGCTGAGGCAAAGGATGACTTCCTACTCAACATCATGACACTTCGGATATGGAAAGGGAATACTCACTATAACCAATGTCGGACAAACAACAACACAAGGAATGGCAGTGCCTCACAAATGGGTGAGTTCTTTAGAGAGTGCTTATTCAACTTAGGCATCATGGCTACATCAAGCTTGATCCAAGTTCATTAGGATCATCATTTTATTCCGTGGCCTTTTTGGCCTATATGACCCTTTTGGGACTTCACCAGTGCTTAAAAGCACAGTTAATCGCAGCTTTCATCTGGGACATATTTATTTTAATAAGGTCAACAATTTTTTGGATATAGCGTATTTTAAACAATTGCTTTTTTAGACCTTTTATTATACTCTTTAAGGGGTATTTTAGCATTTCATTGCTCTTGCCCTTTTTACATATGTTAAGAAACACAGTTTTATAATTTTCATTTTCCATGGGCGCATATTCAATATTTCCAATATAAGCAGTACATGAGCTTTCAGTTTTAGCCAACAACATCTCAAGTGACTAGGGAAAGTTCTGCACAATGCCAAACATCGGGACAACCGACCAGAATGATTTAGGCATACAATACAACTCACCAAAGGCAAGTTTTGTCACCAACTCAGAGCCGAGACACATTATAAACAGGGAGGTTTGTCCAACAAAAGTTCTAGCGGGAAAAAAGGTTCCTCCATGCCATAAGTCAAGAAGTCAGTCGAGTTGAAAATTAAACTGGAAGGTAATGGATGGGTGGAGACAATGAATGATGGAGCCAACACTAGCAAGCCAAAACAATGGTGGGAATGACTACCTCTATTCTCCCTAAGGAGGGTTAAAACCAATGAGTATAGATCAAGAACTTCCAAGTCTAAGTAGGGACATCAATACATAATACAAGATACATCCAATTCCATATAATTATGACCGCCAGATAAGAGCAATACATGTCACAAAAATCAGTATAAGAGCAATGATAACCATAACACAATATAACAAGCTGAGTCATAATCATGCAATACAATCCATCTGAGACACCATCTGTCCACTGAGAAAGAACTGGTATAAAACTGGGCATCAATGACTGCTCTGTAATGACATAAATGGCTACATCGGTCCTCAAATCTGAGTGTCCTGAGATTCAGTCCTAACATGGGAGACTACACTAGTCCACTAATATAATAATGATTCATCAAAACTGCTCATCTCAGCATCTCATATGTAAGAGATCTAGCTGAAAAATGTACTGTGTCTGAAAAATAGAATATGGTAGCCTGGATACTATATACGTGATAACATCTGGCTCCAGCTGGGACAAGTGCTCTGCTGAAAAGAGCGCTTGAGAACCTCAGAATCTCTAGTACTCACACTCTGCTTCTCGCATCCTTGATCAATCCATCCAGCTCTGTAACCGCTACCAAGAATGTACCTGACAACCTGCAACATGTCCAGAGCTATACCAAACTCACAGACCGGTTGTCAGAACAATATGTGGATAATATATAAAATACTGAAAATAAAGATGCATCAAACTGAAAAGCAGAAAATAAATCTAATCTATAACCATAACTTTCAGTAAAAGTTTGATTTTTTATTTTGCAGGATAACAAAATTACACTAAAATCTTCAAAGGCGAGCTTCAAACAACAAAGCAAGATTCTATACTACTGCCAGGAAAGGCTTATTCATCCTACCTACCCTAACCTAACCAATTAGGCAAGTGCTAAGTAAAATGATAGATCCAATGTAACCACTTGCTAAAATGATCGATTGAGCTTTCTTTACAGTTAATGATACAACAAGTCAAAGATAGCTTGTAAGTAATGTAGATGAAAATTGAGGTCATTATGACTTGTTGTTTGAAAATCAGAGAAAGATATGGATCAAGAGAAATAAAATCATGCCCAGGATGAGATTGATTGTTGTAGACTTCTTCCATCCATAGATCGATAGGATCATAAAATTTATGCAAGTTTAAATTTGGTGAAAGAAAAGAATACAATACATGATTCATCCCTCCTAGGCCATCATCTTTTCCCTGATCTTTCTGGCTAGCACACTCAATCATACTCACATCATGATCAATGGTGAAGCAAAATAGGGACAAATTAGAAATCATTAAACCAAAAAATTGAGATTAACTCCATTTGTTGTTTATAAAATGAGAAAATATGGAATTGGTCTTTATAGAGCTTTTCATTCACCGAATCAAAGAAATTAGCAAAGTTGAAAGCATTATGCGCCAAGGATGAAAGGAGATAAAATGTTTTACCATTGGCCATTTGGCACTTTCGAGACTCTGCACCGCATGATACCATAGAGGACTTCAAAAGCTGGATCACCTAAAGACTTTAACACCAATCTTCCATGTGACATGGGACATTTGCTAGAGAAATTGGCAAGACTAAAACTAACATTCCAAGAACTAGACTCACTATGATTAATCTCTTCAACCAAATCACCTTGATCAAAAATATGACGGGGAATAGTAACAACATTACAAGAATCATTCCTCGAAGGCTTTTGATGATTATTGGGACACAGATTCTAGTTCGAAAGATGTGACAAAGAAGGTTCTAGGTCAATCTCGCTTACTATTATATCATCATCATGTGGTTGCTCTTCTTGAGATTGTTCATTACATTCAGCTAAGGATAAATGATCATCATCATTCATTTGATAAGGAAAAACATTACTATGTTCATTTCTATCCTCATAAACTTGGTCTTCAACTACAATATGACCACATGATTGCTCTTCAATGGAAATTTTATTAATTTCTCCCTTTTCTTCTTTTACAGTGATATGATCAAGGTCTAAATCCAGATTCAGATAGGTTGGATACTGACTTAAATTATCATCTATTAGGCAATGACTATGGAGTTCCTCTTCTAAAGGCTCTTTAATGGACTCACAAATGGAAGGCTCAACTATGGATGCTTCTTGATGGTGATCAGGTTCCCTTCCACGGATCAAATCCAGGATTTGCTCTGTGACTGCTTTAGGTAATAATAACAAAGTATCTTGTATGATTTGATTTATATCCCTCTTAATTTCAGCATGGGGTTTTGAAACATTATCCTCAAAGTACTCTGTAACATTCTTATGGATTGCAGGAACGCTCATAATTTGGAACATTTCAAGAAAGGAATGATCCAATTGAGAAAGCAAATTGCCAATATACTGATTATAATCATTGCTAGATTCATAGTCTAAAGAATCATCAGTGTTCCTACTCCAACTATGAATTAACAAATCTGTGAACATCTCATACCCAGTGACGGATCCCGGTGCTAAATGATCAAACCATAGTTTAACATCCCCTTGCAAGGATTCTCCTAAGGCTCACATATAAACATCTTCATTGTCTGCACCTCTAGATTCCATGTAATCCCAGAGAATGTCCAAATGACTTTCAATAGATACATCATTATTTCCACTAAACTGGGGCAACCTCCTAGTGTAATCGTTTGGCATAGGATGAGGTGCTCCCAGTATTTCAGAAAAGTCAAAAGGAGACCGTTTGTCTTGTTTTTTAATAGCTCTAGTTACTTGGCTATAAGGCTTTGAGTGGGACTGTCTTCTAGGTTCATGTCGACTTACAAATCCACTCGGGATGGTCGGGAAATCTTTATTGCATGGGTGAAGAAGTTGGTGGGTATCATAAAGATTGTGATAATTAAATTCATATCCATAATCATGCTCAAGATCATCCTCATACCCGTAGTCTGACGTCCATCTATTCCTTTCATTTATTTGTCTTGTATTTTCAATCATGTTTTTGGTTACTTCTTTCATGTGCCTCAGAAATACATCCGAATTCATTATGATTTATGGTATGCTCTAAGAACTTAAGATTAATATGTTGGGTACGATCCCTAGTGGAGTCGCGGGGTGGAGTCGCCAGGTGAACCACACAAGTAATTCACCAATAAAAGATATGTCGTAGGGAAAGGTGAGGTATGTTGAACCAAGTTAGGCCTCTACCTCCCCGGCAACGGTGCCAGAATGTTATCACCTGCCTTGTAGTTGCCTGCTTGAGGTGGATCCAAGATGGATGGTAGAGGGGCAAGCAATTAAGGGGTGGAACCATGACTGCCTAGACTCCCAAATGGATGGTTGTCATGCCAATCAAGGAAACCTTCACTTTAGGTTATCCTAGTCCAAGACAACAATGGGGGAGACTTGGATCTGCTCCCGACGGGAGAGATCGAACCTAGACACCAAAAGAAGATCAGATGGGGCTTCAGGGTACTTAAGGTGCAAGGTGAATGGAAACCCTAGCTCTAGGGTTTAGGTACTAACAACTAGTGGAGGAGACCACTGTCTTGAGAAACGTAACTATGACAGGGTAAACAAGGACAGAGTTGAGACTATCTAGTACCTAGAAATTAGACTCAATGAAAGGTATTTGGGTTATCAGTAAATGTTGGTAAAGGGTAAAGGCTAAGAGCCTAAGGGTAGCGCTAGCTAGGAGATCAGTGCTTTGTGTGCATTGGGAAATGGATCAGCAGTAAACCAACGTTTCAGAAAAACCACCTGGGAGACACCTTGATCTACGAACCAGAAAGTCGTTGGTCAGAAAAAGCTAAGGTACAGGAAACTCAGCTCAATGGATGACTAGTGCTAGGGCTTGGGAGGACAGATCTGCAGTTTCAGGGTCACCGAGAGGCTAATGGCTCAACGTTGAGGAAGAAAAGAGGTCAAGGAGACCTGATCTACAAGCCCAAATCAAGAAATCAACAGAAAAATCAAATCTAGAAAAGTTAAAATCTGATGATGGGGCTAGGAGACTGAAAACTGATTTTTTAGATCTAGGGAAAATCAGGAGAAATTAGCACAACGTTGGGGGTGTTCTGGAATGATTGGGCCCTGATCTATCAGCCTATCTTGTCAGATTTTAGAAAAAATCACTTCCAGAAAAGTCTAGTTTTCAATGAGGACACTAGGGCAGTTTTAGTCAATTTTTCAGATCTAAGCCAAATGGTCAAGCAGTTGCACAGCGTTGGGGTTGATTTAGGCTGTGTGGGACCCGATCTATCCTTCTGTGAAGTCAAAATTCAGAAAAAACTCAAAACCTAGCAGGTCAATTTTTCAGTGGGTGGTTATGTAGTTTTCTGCTTAAAAATCAGATCTAGGTCAAACTGTGGTGAATTTGACCAGCATTTCAGTTGATTTGATGTAGGGGAGGCCCGATCTATGAAACCCAGAAATGGTTTTTCAAAATATCGGACGGTTCCCTGATTTATTGATTTTTAGGTTTTTTGTGTTTTAAGAGTTTTTCAAAAAAAAGTTGAATTTCAGCAAGGTACAATGGAATAAGATCTGAAAAAGAAGAACTTACCTGTTGGATCTTACCTGGAAAAGCTTGTAGAATTCTGTAACAGTGAAGATCTTTGCTATCCCGATCAATTCTGGAAGACCCCCGTGATTCCTATGGCATATGCAAGCTCCAGGCCACCAAAGCGCCCCCTACCCTGCATGAGAAAACGTCAACCTTATCAGATTTGCACATACAAAATAAAGAAACTGAATGATACAAGACACTAAAATGAAGTAATCATAGATTAGAATGAAACTAATGAAAACCCCCTGATCCAAGACGAAAAGAACTGAGCGAGTTGAGGTCCCCCTACAAAAACACTCTAGCCAAAACACCCTCCTGTAGACAAAACAATGATAGCCACGAAAAATATAGATCTCACGAGAATTTCCACAATGCTAGGAAGCTGAAGACTAGCTAATCACCATTTGAGCACATCAGATTCAAAGCAGATCTAGAAAAATTTCCACAGAAAAAGTCTTTCTATTATTCAGATCCAAGAGCCAAAGACCCTTTACAAATGAGAAGCTCTCTCCTTTAAATAGAAATGAGAGAACCTCAATCATAACCAAATCCTAACCACTTTCAAAACGAGTGGCTAAGATTAAAAGATGAAATGTTCTAATCAATGGTTGAGATGACGTGTCAATTTGAAATTATAAAATGTCAACTTAAATTGCTTAGAAAATAATTCAGTTTCACATTAAATACACATCAATTAAACAACTATTGCAGTATTCGAGTCTACGAAAACATTTTAGTACAAACATTGCAGATTATATAACAATTTTTTCCACTTGAAATAACAAAGATATTCCATATTTGCTCCACAATTGACATTCACGCCTTGTTCAAATGAAAACAACATAACTAACGATCATGTAATTTATGATGACTTTCTATACACCACATGTCACAAGACACCATAAGCACCAATGAACATCAGAATCCAAGATAACCCTTCATCGATTTCAGAATGCAAAAATAAATTCAAAATAAAACTAAACCCAACTACTACAAAACAATTTAATTAATGGCATCATGTAAGAAAAATCAAGTAACCAACATGACTATAGAGCAACGTCATAATTCAATTTAATGCTCACTCACTATGATAATCCACCATAGCACTTCATAAATTAAACATATATTTGTCTTATTAAATTACTTTTAATGTTGTAATGCAATGAACCACATTAATTAACATAACTATAATACAATATATTCATACAGAAACGACGCAATCGAACATAGCCCTTCGTTTATTTCAAAACAGAATTAACACCTGAAAATATCACTACACCTTATCATTGTGCAACATTACAATGACTTACATATTGTCACATTATCACATTACGACGTTAAGCCATGGTTTATTACAGTGTTTGGTTGGTATATGTCAACACAACCAAATGGTGAGAGCAGAGGCTTCATGCACCACTAGCAAAGGAGGACTGGAACCAAGGCTACACTTGACCATCTCACTGAAAGAACGAGGAACATCCACAGAAGGAGCCATGGGGGAAATAAAGCAAGGCGGAGAGGAGTCGTCGAGGGTCCGCCGAGAGGAGAAGCACGGGAGCCGCCGACCGGGAAGGGGCATCAGGCCGAAGCCCTAGCTGGAGCCGCCGAGGGGCCAAAGCCTTAGCAGAGCCTCTGCGAGCTGCCGTGAGCGTCTAAAAGCAACTTTTCAATTAATATCATATATATTAATAATAGTTAATAATTTTGATTAATAAATAAATGGTTTGGATTTTATATTTTTACAACTAAATATATTGCTTATCATTAAATAACTATAATTGATTATAAAAGAAATTGTTTTATAGTTTATATTTTGATAATATTAAATAATTAATAATTAATAATTTTATTTAGAATTTATATTTTTATTTTAAAACATAAATACATTTTATGGTGTCATTTTATATTTCAAAGGTTTTTTTGGGTTTCATCATCATTCAATTGAAAAAACATCTCTATCTACAACCATAGTCTTTGTTTTTTTTTTGTAAATAAAATATTATATTACAGCAACTGGAAACCATTACAGAGAAGAAAACATAACAGGTCTAGCAGCCCACAAGTCGGGAGAAAAAATCCTCATGGCTAGGCGTGCATTCTAGAGGCCAAAAACTTGGACAGTCTGGGGATATAGATATCGCACGGGCACGCAGGCCCGACTTTCCAAAATATTACAATTAAGCAACTTGAGTCTGACATTCAAAAGCAACGAGACTAAAACCGGAGCCAAGGATTACAGACGCAGAGACCTGGGCTATCTGAGCCCACCAGTTACAGACCCAACCATGGACAAAACTAAAAGTGACCAAGCAAACCAAATTACCATTCCTCAGGGGATCCGAAGCATCATTCCTTCTTCTGGAAGGCCGAGGGAAAGCAGGACCCAATAGGATGAGCTGGAGCCGAAGGCACAACAGGCAGAGCCAGACTCGCCTCTACAGGAGATAGGATCCTCTGCTTCTTCTTCCCGCACTGACCACAACATTCCCGAGGACGAGCCACCTCATCAGAAGCCTTCCCGGCCGCATAGAAAGAGATGCCCAGATGAGAGGCTAAAATATCCACCTTCTAGTGCATGAGGTGACATTCTCCATTGTGTTGCTTCCATTCCCGCATTGGTTCCTCATCCCCCACCATCTTTGCATCCCGCTCAGTATAAGAGTGGCCAACTAACTTCATGTTTACCCAATACTGCATGAGAAGGCGGTCATAAGCCGCGGCGCGATCCGCAGTGGAGCCGGGGTCCAAGACCCAGTCCACCACTTCCCGATGTAGGTCTTCCTTGGGCATGTTTTTCACCTTAGTCCACAGGTCCTCAGCTTTATTTTCGACTTCATGGCGAATATTCAGCGGGATGTTGTCTTTGAAGAATTCCGCCTCCTCTTGGGCCAGGAGTTGAGCTCTAGTCGCCCTTCTAGTCGGTCTCGCAGCATTTTTCCCAGACGAGGAGTCCCCACAAGCCTTGCCCTTAACCAACTGACCATGCGAGGCCATTCGCAATAGGAGGGACTTATGAGCTAGGGAGCTGGGACAAAGGAACACCAAAATCTGCACCACAACCAGACTAGGAGGCCACAGAGAAAACCAGGGGAGCTAGATGACAGGGGGCAAGGATGAACGGTGGTGACCGATCACCCAGCATGGTCAAGAATAAGAAGGGAAAGGAGGAATCATTGCTTCCACAGGCTCGTACCAGGTCGACGTCATGGAGCTGTAAAAAACCACCTCTCTTGTACCGCTTTCCATGAGGGACGCTATGAATAAAAGGAAGGCCCCGTCAAGTCGCTCGGCCTGCCTTAGCCTATCCGTCTTATCACCTGCATTCGCGATGGGAGAAATAAAATCCAAGGACAGCCACCTCTGTCCTTGCTTAATGGCTTCATTAATACTCGCCTTCATCTTGGTGTCGGTCCATCGAGGCGTGCTCGCGCCGTCTGTCGCCTACCTCCGTTGCATCGCTCAGGCATGTAAGCTGCAAATCTCCCGCGTGTTCCTGCGCCGCCAACTGTCGACAATTATGAACCCAAGCGTGATCACCAAACGATTCCAACGGGCCCCATTGAAATGCCAGCTCACCCTCAACTCCAGCGTTCACAAGAAGGTCCGCCACCTTGTTGGCGTCGCGTCTCACGTGGTTGAACGAGATCGCGGGGTGGGCACGGATCATGTTCCGCAGTTCGTCCACACGGCTAGCCATCCGCCAGCTGGTCGACACTTGGTCACACCACCTACCGTGCGCTAACCGACGATCCATTTGAACCAGGATCCGGGGTCTCCTTCTATTATCGCCGGCAAGCAGTTACTGCGCACCAAACGGTGCAAGCCTTGGAGCATCCCCTCAAAATCTGCGGAGTTGTTGGAATCACAGCCAATGGCACCCATAAAAACAAAAATAATCCTGCCAAGATAGTCTCTACACAGGCCACCGAATCCTGCCTGGCCCAGGTTTCCGCTGGAGGCGCCATCAAAATTAAGCTTGAAAACCATAGGAGGAGGCGGAGACCAATACCTTGGGCTAGACGGCTGTAGGATCCTGTTACGTATGCGAAGCCCATCCAATTGAGGTTTGTCTAGACCCCAAAATTCCCCGACATGGATCTCGTGAGCAGGTATTAGCTTATCTTCATAATGCCATTGCATGCTTTTGATAGAGGAAAGCAAATTTTTCCGCACAAACTTCCATACCTCATCAGGGCTGGAGCGATTGTCTCGGAAGATACGACCGTTCCTCTCCTTCCAAATGCACCACATGATCATCCCAAGTAAGGCATTCCAAATCGTCCTGATGATTCTGTTTTTGAACGTCTTTTGGTTCCATTCCACCAGGGTTCTTGCCGGATGGCCTCTTTGCCTATCGCTTCTTCTGAATCCCACCGCCCCCTTGTCCCAGATGGCCGCAGCAAACGGGTAGCTATCCAAGAGGTGGTTTGAAGTTTCCTCCGCCTACAAGCATAAACAACATCGGAAAGGGCCCTAGAATCCGCGCTTCCTGAGATTCTCACCTGTGAGAATGCGGCCTTTGACCGTCAGCCATGCAAAGGTGGCGACCTTAGGCCATAAGTTTGACGTCCAGATCTTTTTCCATAGTTCCCCGACCTCGGCATCATTCCTAATTCGGATGTTGTATGCCTCTTTAATATTGAAAACTCCTTTGTCCAAATACCCCCATCTCAACACATCATGTCCCTCTGTGGGTCTGATGCTCCTTCCTCGCATTTCCTCTTGGAAGGCCTTCCAGTCCTCCTCCTCGATTTGGTCAGGTTTGATCAAGAAGATCCACCTCCTTCGTTCGTTAGGACGATGGTCCTGCCAAAAATGGTGAACCAAATAACGACCCTCCATCCTAGACCATTCCTGAATTGGGGCCCATCTTGGGTCATTGCTGAGACGAGGGAGTTGGTTCCATGAGTCCTCCCAAAACTTGGCACTTCTTCCATCCCAGATCTCCCAGAAACTGTGCTTTTGGACCAGTTTCCTTCCCCCTCTCGCCTTTGTCCATATAGGTGAACCCTGTTGCTCCTCGTTGAAGCGAATTAACTGTCGTTGAGGTCTGTTGGAGCCATATTCTGAGCACCATAAGCGCACCCAAGGTTCAGAAGAGTGGGAGACCCATCGCCACCAAACTTTTGCCCCATGGACTTCGGCCATGAGTTCCGGATCTCTTAGGCCCAATCCCCCCTTCAGTTTTGGTTGACATATGCTATCCCAGCTAACTAAGGCAAATATTTCTTTAGCCTCCCTGCCTCCCCACAGGAAAATGTGCTGAATACGCCTGATCTCACGGAGAACGGTTTTTGGGGCCGAAAGGACTGAGAATAGATAGATAGGCATCGCTTGAAGGACCGATTTGATCAGGACCAGCCTACTAGGTAAGTTCAGGGGTCTAAGGGTCCAGCTACTAAGCTTCTGTTTCATCCTGTCAATAAGTTCCACCCATGACGTGCTCTTCAAACTGCGCGGGCTCAGGGGAACTCCTAGGTATTTTGAGGTAAAAGAACCTTTCGAAAACCCTAGGATTCGGAGAATGTTCCTTTGGGTGGCTGGGGTTGTGTTGAGAAAAAATACTTGGGATTTGGCTTGGTTAATAGCAAGACCAGAGGCTTTGGCGAAAAGGGTTAGACAAGATTTGAAGCTACGAGCTTCTTGGACTGAAGGGTGCCCCATTAGCATAGTGTCATCAACAAAATGTTGATGGGTTTGGGCCTCTAAAGAATCCGCCAGCCGAATGCCCCGAAGCTCACCCCGATCCACCTTAGACTGCAGGAGCCGACTCAGACCCTCAGCCATAAAGATGAAGAGGAAGGGAGAGAGGGGATCTCCCTGCCTAAGACCTCTGGTCGATTGAAAGGGACTAGTCGGAGTTCCATTCAAGAGAATGCTAAAGAAAGGGGTGGAGATAAGCCCCATGACCCAGTCCACCCAGTCTTGACAAAAACCATAGGCAGTCAGCATTCTGCGAATGTAGTCCCAGTTTAATTTGTCGTAAGCCTTTGAAATATCCAATTTAATCAGCATACCAGGATGTCTCGAGCTTTGCAGGGAATGTAAGACTTCCTGAACTAGGATGACCCCATCCAGGATTTGGCGCCCTTCAACAAAACCCGCTTGCTCCAAGCAGATCAGAGAGGGGAGGAGAGGCTTCAGGCGGTTGGAAATGACTTTCGAAATGATTTTACAGATCACATTGCATAAAGCTATAGGCCTGAACTTATCCGGGCGATCTGCCCCCGACTCCTTAGGGATGAGAGAGAGGAACGTCGCATTGAAAGCTCTCAGCACCCCTTTTTTATTCCTTGATACCTCTACAATTCCCACCACCTCCTCCTTAATCATATCCCAAAAGTAGTGAAAGAAGTTGGAGGTGAACCCATTCGGGCCCAGGGCTTTTCCTAGCACCATCTGATTTACAGCCTCTTCCACTTCTTGCAGAGATACTGGTTTGATCAGCATTTCGTTGTCTTCCCTTGTGATCGAGGGGGGAATTAGCCTTGTAATTTGAGCTATATCTCGTTCCCTGTCTAGGAGGTCTTCGTTGAGGATTTCTGCGAAATAATGGTTGAGTTCCTCAATTTCTTAGTGTGTCTCTATTCGACACCCTTCCATCTTTTTAAGTTTCACAATCCTCGAGGAATGTCTATCCTGAATGACTGAATTATGGAAGAACTTGGTGTTTTTCTCTCCTTCATGCAGCCATTTGACTTTGGATTTTTGTTTCTAGTATATGCCTTCTTGTTTTTCTCGGGCTTCCAGCTGCCCCCATAGATCCTTTTCTTTCTTCTGCATGTCCTCATCCCATCCTTCTGTCATTCCTTTCTGACTTAGTTGATCCAGGTCATCAATCAGTCTTTTCTTGTCCTCAAAAATGTTACCAAACACCTCCTTATTCCAGGTACGGATTCTGGATTTGAGAAATTTGAGTTTCTGTTGGAAGCAGTACATTGTTGTGCCGGTTGGGGGGACCAGCTCCTGCCACCACTGCTGCACAAGGTATTTAAAGTCTTTATTCTCCATCCAGAATTGTTCAAACCGGAAGGGTTTCCCCATCTTGGTGCATGACCAATCCCAGCGAAGGCAGATGGGCCAGTGGTCAGATCCAACCGTCGGGAGGACCTCAGTCATAACTTCTTTTGTTTCCTTAAGCAGGAGCTCTGAGACCAAAAACCTATCGAGGCGGGAAGCAACCAGGTGTTCACCCCCCCGCTTGTTGTTCTAAGTGTACCACCCATTACTGGTTTCCAGGTCCACGAAGGAACTGCCGGCCTGGAAGGCCCCAAAGGCCTCTTGATATCTGTCCAAAGATCTTCGACCTCCCTTTTTTCCCCAAGGTTGGCTATGAGGTTGAAATCCCCTCCCATTACCCATCTAGCTCCCTCCGCTTGTCTGTTAACCCATTCCAGGAAGTCGAGGAAGGCTTGTTTTTCAGGGAAGCTGCTAGGGCCATAGGTGTTTACCGCAGTTCCCTTCATCCCTATAACAAGGTGGCGGAAATCCGCTATAAGGGAGAACTTATTGGCTCGCCAGTTCGAGAGCTCCACCACCTGAGGATTCCAGAGGACTGCTACACCTCCAGACTGTCCCAACGCATCTAGGGACATCACCAGGCTACCTTTCCAGATTTTACTACTTATTTTATCCATACCCTCAGAATTGCATTTCGTTTCCTGGATGAAGAGGATATCAGGGCTCTCCTACTTAATCTTTCTGTCGATAGTCTTCCACTTCTTGGGGTTACCACACCCTCTGATATTCCAGGAGATTACCTTCATTGGGAAACTTTGGACACTTCAGAAAAGGCCGCCCTAATCGTAGGATACTGGCCTGATTCAATTAGTTTAACTCCTATCTCTGCAATGCGTTGCTTGTTCGACTTCCTTCCTCTGCATTGTTCCTCCTCTGGAGGCTTCCGCTTATGCCCGGTAAGGGGATCAAGGTCAACCCCCAGGTTTGAGTGGGCCCCTTTCTTGATAATAGCTTCTTGAAGGAGTTCAATCTGCCATCTGGACACATAACCCTTCCCCTTCTTTCCACACTCTGCTTCTATCGCATCCAGGTCTAGTTCTCCTAACTCCATTTCCTCATCGTCAGCTTCCTCGACTATCTCCATCTGCTGGGCTTCGACCCCCTCCAAATGGTTTGGGCCTTTGGTGGGCTGAGCATCACATTATTTCCCCTTAGGCGAGCAGGGATAATTTTAGCCCGGTGGGCTATTTCTCCATGTTTTTCTCCCAAAAAATATTCGCAATTTTGCATTTTTTGAATCCCTATTTTGCCCAATTTTGATAGGGTAAAATTTGTTCACCCTTAAAATCACCAAATTATTATATAAACGATATAAAATCCTTGGAAATTAAAATATTTTTTGAAAAATATCGCCAATCATTTTATAGTTAGCATTTTAAGAATTGGTAATATTCACCAACATTTATACACTATTAAATAAGTATGGTTCCTTAAAATCATCCCTGTAGGCGAGCCTTCCTCCTCCAAGCCTTCCAAGGTTTCGAAAGCATTCCTAGACCGAGACTCCTGCGCCGACGCATCTCTCTTGGCTTTAGAATGCCCTGAGGCCTTGTTCCTTCTTCGATTCTTAACCTGGATAAAGCCATCCTGCGTTGTCCCGGGTTTTTCCTGGCTAGGGTCAAAAGGAGTTGTCTTGACCTCCAACCGCAGGCAGTTCCATCCCAAATGACCATACTCATGGCATTTCCTACATCTAAAAGGTATCTTCTCATAGTCAATGGGTTGGAGCCACTCTTCATCCTCCCAACTTAGGTTTATGGCTTCTGGAAGTTCCTTGGAGAGGTCCAGGTAAACACAAATCCTGGCAAAGGAGGTATACCTCTGGGATTTTGTCTGCTCCGATACCTTAATGAACTCGCCCAGGGCATTCCCTATGTCCCTCAAGGTATCTAGGTCTGAGTATTCCCCAGGAAGAGAGAAAAGGCGGATCCAAACTGGGGCCACTGTCAAGTCTTCTGTTTTAGGGTTGAAACGCTCCTTCCATGGCCGAAGGTACAACCCAGCAGAAAAAAAAAAAGTAAGGGCCACCCTCCAGGATCCGATCGCGGTCCTCCTGATTGAAAAATATGATCGTAAAGAAACCCTTTGAGCCAAGCTGCAAATCATAGTGGCCCTGAGGGTTCTAGACGCCACTGATCCATTTAATCAGATCCTTTTCCTTGGGCCATATCCCCACAAACTTACCTATCAGAGCTTTTTCTTTCCAGAGCTCGATCGTACCCCTAACCTTCTCAGAGCGGACATGAACTATGGGGATGGTGGGGGCTTTCGGAAGGCAGCCCCCCATTCCAGACTTGCGGCCAACAGACTGACTCTTGCGCTGGTCTTTGTCGGCGCGTCCCACGCCTTCAGGCCCGCTGGGCCTTGAAGACCCTTCTTCCATCTACAGAAATCCCAAGGATGCCCTGACACCTGGGGAGCCTTCCCGCTCCTGCGCCCAAGGGGTCCCAGAGGCTAAGCAGCGCAGGCAGACCACTTAGCCGGGAACACCTGAAACAGTCTTCCAAACCCTAGCAACGCAGCCTCCTACAACCATAGTCTTTGTTAAATCAAATATTAACCATGAATTAAAAATAATCAAATGCTCATCATTAAACTTATCACAATCTATAAAGTAATCTAATGGTTATGTCTCCTATGCATTACGATATAAACCTAAGAGTTATGATATATAGTATTATTGTGACACATTAATTAATTAATTAATAATGTATTTATATTTGGATTTGATTATAATTAATACTATTTATTTAATAATAATATTTAAATAATTAAATAATTATTATATTATAATCAATTAAAATATTAGTTTATCAATATTAATAATAAAAAATAATAGTATAATAATTAATTGTAGCATATTAATTTATTATTATTTTGGAGATATGTCTATGGGCCCACCTGTTACTAGAAACAACCACATTAAATTAATAATGTGTCTGAATACGCCGATAGGCGTAAATTTAAGCACATACTATAGTGAAAAACATTAATATAAAAAAAGTATGTGCCTAAATTTACGCCTATCGGCGAATTCAGACACATTATTAATTTAATGTGGTTGTTGCTAGTAACGGGTGCGTGCATAGACATATCTACAAAGTATTAATAGAAATAATATTGTTATTTTAATTATAATATATAATAAATAATCTTTGATATATTTATTACCATATTATTTAATTAATATAAAACATAATATACTTAAAATATTATTAATACAATGTTTTTTTGTATAGTATATATCACTAGTACAAGTGATCAATTTTGCCACGGAAAAACGTGGCAATATCCACGGAAAAGCGTGGATATTGCCACGTTTAAGTGTTTTTTGTTCCGTGGAAACTTTTTCGTCGCAATAGCGACGACCCCTAATTTCCGTCGCAAGAGCGACAATGTTCTAGATTTCGTTATATGCTTAAGCCGTCGCTATATCCACGCCTCATCGTCGCTGTATCCACGGCCCGTCGTCGCCTGTCGTCTCTATATCCATGCCTCATCGTCGCTATATCCACGCTTTATCGTCGCTATATCAACGGTTGGTGTTTTTTTCCGTCGCTGTATCGACGGGTTGGTGTTTTTTTCCGTCGCTGTATCGACGGGTTGGTGGGATTTCCGTCGCTGTATCGACAGGTTTTGAAATTTAAAAAAAAAAAATTACCTGGATTATCTTCAATACACCTACAGCATGCAAACGAAACCTGAAATGTTACCTGTAGATTGGTGAACCTGCCACGGTTCTCAAA